>BSBK01013593.1:0-62345 GCA_027943335.1 Chamaecyparis obtusa | reverse complement strand
GATTAATGAAAACTTCATTAAGAATTATGTGTCAAATACCGATTAATATACCAAGAAAAGTTGCTACAAAGTATAATATTAAAAATAGAGAATATACAGTAATGCTTGATCTTTGCATGGATAAAGGAATAAACAATCTTACCAAAATCATGATCCTAGGATTACAGAATAGGATTTGTATCTTAGAAGAGGAGATAGGAATGGGATGAATCCTTATGAAACTCTTGTAAACTTCAACGGTGATGATTCTAATACATTTGATGGCTAGGTTTATGTATTCCTTTCTTTCTTTTCCTGCCATTTCTTTCTTTCAAAAGTATTATTTCAGAGGGTTCATCAACTTATGTTTCATTGAATCCTTCTTTGTCTATATTTCCAACGTCATCCTCATGCCAGTAAATATAAAACTAATCCTCTACCTCAGGGGATCTTACATGGAAAAAGTAAAACAGAAATTCCAAGTTTCTTCTAATAATAGGGCTTCTAGAGATAAGGGTGGCTAGATCTTCAGTTTCCAAGATAGGATGAGATGGAGCTGGTTTTCCCCCTATAAATGGGGAATTGAAAAATATAGGCTTAGTGATGGTGAGATCTCCTCTAATATTATTGATAACTACGTCCAAACCTCCTAGGAATTTATTTTTGAATAGATGGGAACATAGTCTCCTAATATCGGTTTTGGCCAGATCTACTTGGGATGTTGAGGCTAAGAACATAGATGGTATGTCAGAGTTTACATGGTAATGATCATCATTCAATAAAAAATCCATCCCAAGTATCCTATAAACTACCCTGATAATTATGGCATGTTTACGTAGTAGGATAGATTTGAGTCTCCTAATATCTATGCGTCCATCAAAGGTAGCTTGAGGATTCAGGCCCCTTAGTTTGATACAGGTAGTCATTAGTGCGATAAAGAGGGTGTAGAATTAGGGCTAGAAATAAAAGAATAGGAGGAAAGCTAATATACCGAAGGGAGAGTCTTATTGGATTCTTATTAATCATATGCCACTATTGAGTTTTAGGACAAATGTAAGCATCTGGATTAAGAATTACATTAAATTAATTATTAATATCAAACCATTGAAAGCACATATGGCTCTTGGCATTTCTGAGTATACTTTTAAATTTAATGATTCTAATTTATCCAAAAAAGCTTGATCAACAATTATCCATATAAGACAGAACATTAATTATAGAATATAAACATTATACTATTAAACTTTATGATGAAGTGTTTGATGTTTTCCCTAGTCTATTGGAATCAAAATTAATTACAAAAATAGAGGAATTATGTATTAATAAATTCTATAGATACCTATCTATACTAGCTACTAGGTAATACCATCCTCAATTAAACCCACTAATTCTTACTTTATTCTCTTGAAAACTATCAGTGCTTCATCTTCTTCCTTGCCTTACTTTCAGCTGTGAGAGTTTCATTTGACAGTGGGTGCTATGAAGCATATCTCTTGAGTATTGTCTTCATTGTAGTCCTCAGGAATGCTGTAACTCTCATCTATCCAGTATTCCTTCAACCAATTAGTAGGCTTAGGATGCTGTAGCATGGATTTCATCAAGAAGTCCATGTTTCTCTTCATAGGAAGCCAAAAGGTTTCAAAGATTTCTGCCTCTCTATGGACTAGAATTGGTTGATTTTGAGAAGATGGAATATGGGGATTTGATCCATGTTGACTCCCATATAAATTTCTAGGAAGGGAATATGGTTCTCCGAGTCTATACAACCTACGTCAACTTCTAACGCTTCCAGGATATCTTCATTGAAGATCATCTTTGTGGTGGTGATGATTTCTTCTTTCGTATAACCTACTTCTATTGATAGTGATATGAATAACCCTACAATATGGTCATTTACCCTAATTGTGAATTCATTATCAAAGTAAAATTCTCCTAGGCTTTTTTCAAGAGCCCTCCTACAATTGTTTTAAGATTTTTAATCAAAAAATCTAGAATAATCTATGCGTAAGGCATTAATGAGGTGAACAAGCCTGGAAATATCATAATTATTTATGATAATCCATAGAATAACAAGGCTTAATGAAACCCTTTCACATAATGATGACAATCGGGAAAAATCTAAGCTTTTGAGCTAAGCCTCGTATTTTGGACAAACACGGACTTGAGTACTTGGAATCATATTTTATTAATGTGAAGTAGAACTTATGGTAAAGGGTAAATGCTAAACTCGTGTTGATAGGATAAATGTAAGTATTAAAGAAGGTGTTAATGAACCTTTCTTACCAAATTGTTTATAATATGTTTATGATATCATTTAGATCAATCTTTGTAGGATACTATTACTTTCTTGAAAGTACCTATAGTGATAAAGAAAAGAGAAATAATCAGTGATTCTAGTTCTATTATAATAGGATGAAGGGATAGAGATGATGATTGAAGAGATTATTTAATTAATAGTTATGCCTAAAATAGTTATAATAATCTATCCTTTAGTAAAGATAGTGCATCTAGGGTTATCCTAATTGTGAGACTTAAGTCTAAAGATAATCTCCATTTTATGAAGATTCCTTCCTTTACTAGTTAGTATTAATATTAATGAACTCTTCATTTCTCCCTTCTAATCCTTTGTTAGCTAAAGCATCATCTATCTGATTACCTTCCCTATATATATGATTAATCGTAACATGAGTAAAATAAGAGAGTAGATTTGATCCTCTGTTTACTAGTCCATTCAATTTCCAATTTTGAGTTTTTCCAGATCTTAGTACATTAATAATTAATGATGAGTCACCTTCTATAGAAATTCAATCTAATCTCAATTTTTTGCATACTAGTAAACCTTCAATAAGAGCTAAACCTTCTGCTATGTTATTGTAAGTAATTCCTAAATTTCCACATTTATATGCGATCATATGCCCTGCCTCATTATGAATACAACAACCAAATCCTGGCTTGCCTGGGTTTCCCTTTGAGGCACCATCAAAATTAAGTTTGTACCATCGAGAAGGGGGGGGGGGGGAGACCAAACATGATTGTCTCTAAGGATCTGTTTGTCAGTACCTTGTTGGCCTATAAAGCAGGGAACTTTCAACCCAAACCAGAGATTTCTTAATCTTTCATCTTCTAGGGTGAATTGCATATCCTTTCTCCCAAAAAAAATTTGATTATTAACCACTTCTACTGTACATGCTTTGATGAAGGGTGCTCCCCTTAATACCACAAACACATAACAGAAATAGAGAAACAACAACAATATGCAAGAACAGAAAATTGGCTTCTTATTATCTCCACAAATGTGGAATTACAAACTTTCAGAATTACAATATGCAAAGCCACATGGGCATTCCCTTACAATATTTTGTAGGACAAAGCCTCGAATCAATACCCAGATCTACTACCCAGAACTATTCTGAACTGCCTAAGACAATAATACAGCCTTCCTTATATAGGCAATTTTCCACCGCCTGGGAAGGTTCCAGAATTTTAGCCAATAAGGCCGACCAAACTTAGAATTATTTTTATTTTACATTTCATTACATCATAGTCGGCTGAAAATAAATTTTGAAACCCGAACAGAAATTTTGAAGAAAAATCATTTTCCGCCATTTCAGGTGACCCAACTTCCGAAGACCATAAGTCATCACCAGTTGACCCGATTGACTATTGTAACCCCATTTCAGAAAGGGCGCGAGGAGCTCTATAACGCTTGAATAAGCAAGCTTCATTCAGCCCAAAATTCGACCTCATCCGGGGCCTCTAAAGCCTTCAAAACTGAGTTCGAAGTTTCTGTACCCTGCTGCCAATACCGAAAATCTTCAATATCTTCCAATATACACTTGATCTGGCAATGAAATTTTACTGGCAGACTTATATGACCAAAATGAACCTCCAAGAAAGAAATCAGATCATTCTGAGCACATACAAAAATTACCAAAAATAGTAACTTTCCATAAATAGCAGCTCTGCACAAAATAGCCCTTATTGAATACAAAAATAGAAATATTTTTGGGTGATGCAAGATTGCTCTTACACCCAGGATGCTCCTGCATCAGACACCCGGGGTAATTTGAGAAGTGACCCTGTCGCGACTCAGGTGTGCAGAGGAAAACCAAGACGGCTAATCTCCTCCTTTGTCAGCCATGATGAATCTTCAACAGGTCATCCTTTCCACTTGACCAGATATTCTTCATATATCCTGTTCCTTGTGCTTCTGCCAATACGAATGTCTAGTATATCTTCGATCTCCTTAGTGTCTGAACTAGTTGCTGGAATACTCCACTGTGCTGCTGTGATCTCATCTTCAACACCTCCTTCATGATACTCTGTCAGGTCTGAAATGTTAAACACTGGTGAAATATTCAGCTTAGTAGGCAATTCTACCTCATATGCGTTTCCTGAATCATGTTTCTTCAGTATCCTACATGGTCCAAACTTCTTCATTTTCATCTTGTTATATGTACCAACTAGAAACCGCTCCTTCCGCAAATGAACCATGACTTCATCACCAACTTGAAATTCCTTATACCTCCTTTTCTCATCTGCCTTAGCCTTATACTGTGCGTTCATCTTGGTAATATGCTTCCTCACCTCCTCATGGATGTTCTTCAAGTGTTTTGCAAAATCCTCAGCTTCAGCACTACTTATTTCTCCTTTATCTATCTTCCTCAATTTAGATGCATTTCTTGGACTACTTCCATATACAATCTGGAATGGTGATTTACCAGTGCTCCTGTTGACAGAATTATTGTATGCAAATTCTGCCTGTGGTAAAATCAAATCCCATCCTGTTGGCTTATCTCCAACCAAACATCTCAGCAAATTTCCCAAACTCCTATTCACCACCTATGTTTGTCCATCAGTCTGTGGATGATGTGATGAACTGAACTTCAAATCTGTCTTTAACTTCTTCCACAATGTACGCCAGAAATATCCAACAAACTTAGTGTCCCGATCTGAAACTATGGTCTTTGGCAAACCATGAAGTCTCACTACTTCTCTGAAAAACAATTCTGCTACATGAACAGCATCAATAGTCTTCTTGCAGGGAATGAAATGTGCCATCTTTGAAAATCTGTCAACTACCACAAAAATTGAATCGTGTCCCCGCTGTGTCCTCGGTAAACCAAGAACAAAGTCCATACTGACATCCTCCCAAGGCTTCTCTGGTATAGGTAATGGCTGATACAACCCTGTATTCTGCTTCACTCCTTTCGCCATCTGACATACTCTGCAACTCTGTACAAACTTCTTCACATCTTGCTGCAATTGTGGCCAATAATAATTCTCACCAACCAAAGCAAGGGTTTTATCACGACCAAAGTGTCCAGCCAATCCTCCACTATGCTTCTCCTTGATGAGATTCTCCCTCATAGAACTTCATGGGATGCACAACTAACTCCCTCTAAATAGCATATCATCATGGATGATGAAATCCAACCATTTCGTCCTGTCTAGAGTAACAGGTTCTTTACAAGCTTTCCAAGCTTCACCAAAATCAGGATCCTCTAGATACAAATTCTTGAGCTCCTTGAACCCAACCACTTCAATCTGCATTTCTGTCAGCAGTAGTTGCCTTCTGCTAAGAGCATCTACAACCCTATTAGACTTTCCACTCCTGTGTTTCAAAACAAATGTATAACTCTGCAAAAATTCAACCCATTTCAAATGCCTTTGATTCAACTTTCCTTGACTATTCAAATATTGCAAAGCTTGATGATCAGTATACAAAACAAACTCCTTAGGAAGCAAATAGTGTCTCCACTTCTTTAATGCTTGAACTATAGCATAAAATTCCTGATCATAAACAGAATATTTTCTCTTGGCATCATTCAACTTCTCACTGAAATAAGCAATAGGTTTACCTTCTTGGCTCATAACAGCTCCTATTGCAGTACCACTAGCATCACAATCTACTTGAAACACCTTATTAAAATCTGGAAGTGCTAAAACAGGTTGTTCTGTAACTTTTTGTTTCAATAATTGAAAACTCTTTTCTGCCCCATTAGTCCACTTAAACTCTTTTCTATCCCCTCTCATTGTTTCAGTCAAGGGTCCACAAATACTGCTAAAATTTTTGATAAACTTTCTGTAAAAGCTAGCTAGACCATGAAAATATCTTACCTCAGTAGCATTCCTTGGAGTAGGCCATTCAAGGATAGCCTGTACCTTCTCTGGGTCCATTTTTAGACCTTCTCCTGAAACTACAAACCCCAAATACACCAACTCTTTCTTCACAAAACTGCACTTTTTCAAATTAATGAACAATTTCTCTTCTCTCAGCTTCTCAAATGCCATACGAATATGCATCATATGCTCCTCCAATGTCTTACTAAAGATTAGAATATCATCTAGGTAAACAATGACAAACTTACCTAGAAATTCTTTTAGAACCTCGTTCATGAGCCGCATGAAAGTGCTCGGTGCATTGGTTAGCCCAAAAGGCATGACTAACCACTCATACAGTCCTTCCTTTGTCTTGAAGGTAGTCTTCCATTCATCTCCTTCTCTGATCCGAATCTGATGATATCCACTCTTCAGATCTATCTTTGAGAAATACACAGCTCCACTCAAACAGTCTATAATATCATCCATTCGTGGCAATGGAAACCTGTACTTGATTGTGATCTTGTTTATTACTCTGGAATCTGTACACATCCTCCATTCTCCATTCTTCTTTGGTCCTAATACCGCTGGTACAGCACAGGGACTCAGACTCTCACGGATCAATCCTTTCTGTAGCAGTTCATGTACTTGTCTATTCAACTCCTCACTTTCTGCAAGTGTCATTCTGTGTGCTGCCTTATTCGGAAAACTCGCTCCTGGGATCAAATCCATTTGATGACTGATCTTCCTGACTGGTGGTAATCCATCAGGCACGTTATCGGATACAATATCCTGAAACTCATTCAACAAATCTGCAACTTCTACAGGAATATCTTCTACTTCCTCTTTACCAGCTTTTGGAATTAAAGCAAAACATACATGCTCATGCCTCATACCATCTAGGAAATTTCTTCCATCAAAAAAAGTTATCCTTGCATTACCACATACCTTTTCTTCAGTCTCCTTCAATGGTTTTAGCTTATGTCGCACTCCATCCTTTGTCAGGGAATAGGTATTCGCACGGCCATCATGTACAACACATCTGTCAAACTGCCATGGTCTACCCAACAACATATGACATGCATCCATAGATATGATATCACACAATACCTCATCTTGGTAACCGCCAATCTTGAACTTCACCAGGCATTGTTCATTGACCATGACCTTGTGGTCATCCTGTACCCAGGCAATCCGATATGGATGTGGGTGTTTCTGTCTCTTGAGCTTCAACTTTGTCACCATCTCTTCTGACACCAAATTGTCAGTGCTTCCACTATCGATAATCACATCACAACATTTACCTTCACACTTGCACCTGGTGTGAAACAAGCTCCTCCTTTGCTCAGGTTCATTCTCACCACTCAACAGGACTCTTCTGTTAATCAACGTTTCTCCTCTTTCAGCATCTTCAGAATTTGATGATCTGGCATCTTCATCTACATGTGCAATTCTGGCCTGGCCTTCATTTCTCCTGTCTGTTCTGCCTTGGCGCTGAGGACATTCAAATGCCCTATGACCTTCTTCTCCACAGTGAAAACATGTTCCACGGAAGCCACCTCTTCCAGATCCTTGTCCTCTTCCTCTTCCTCTTTGATCTCTATTATTCTGATCCTGGAAGCGATTGGAATTATTTCCTCACTGATTCTGACTGCTACTAGCCTCATCCTTCTTTTTCGGATCTTCATTTTGGCCACCATATGACCGTCCACCAGATCGTCCACCGTGACCTCTTCCGTTTTGTCTGCTCTCAAACTTCTTGTTCAGTTTTTCCTCTACTTTTAGGGCAAACTGGTATGCCTCTTCAATACTGTTCATTCGAACCAGATTCAGCTCCTCCTGAATGCTTGGCCTTAACCCATTAAGGTATCGGGCAACTTTCTCCTTATCAGCTTCTGCATGGCCTGTTCTGATGAGAAGTCGATAGAACTCCTCTGTATACTCCTGAACAGATCTTCCCGCTTGCTTCAAACTCTGCATTTTCTTCAGTAGGTCAAGCTCATAATCAATAGGAATGAACTGTCACTTCAATTTATCCACCATCCGATCCCATCTCGTGATTTTCTCCTTTCCCCTTCTATTTCACTCCAACTGAATCTCTTGCCACCATATCTTCGCATGACCTTTCAGTCTGGCCTTCGCAAATTTGACCCTATCAGGATCCTCAACATCTTCATACTCAAAATATTCTTCACACTCATTGATCCAGTCAATCAATTCCTCTGGGTTAAGATTTCCTGAAAATGTAGGAACCTCAATCTTAGGTCTTTTCCCAATCTTGGAAATCGCCCGAAAAAGTCTTTCTTCCTCCTGGTTCACAATTTCAACTTCTCCTTCTTGATATTCTTCTTCGGCTTCATCCTCGCTTTCGTCTCTGACATTAAGATTCATTCCTCTGCGAATCTCTTCTTGTAATGCTCGCACTTGTCTCTGCAACTCTCTAACCTCAGGTGTTACAACACCAGCTCTTCCGCCACGTTCCCTTCGTGGAGGCATTTTCGTGATGCGCACTGAAACCCTAGCCACGGTCTTGGTGCAAACTGCCTCACAGTCGGTGATCTGTTTACACACTCAAGAACTCCTGCTCTGATACCACTTGATGAAGGGTGCTCCCCTTAATACCACAAACACATAACAGAAATAGAGAAACAACAACAATATGCAAGAACAGAAAATTGGCTTCTTATTATCTCCACAAATGTGGAATTACAAACTTTCAGAATTACAATATGCAAAGCCACATGGGCATTCCCTTACAATATTCTGTAGGACAAAGCCTCGAATCAATACCCAGATCTACTACCCAGAACTATTCTGAACTGCCTAAGACAATAATACAGCCTTCCTTATATAGGCAATTTTCCACCGCCTGGGAAGGTTCCAGAATTTTAGCCAATAAGGCCGACCAAATTTAGAATTATTTTTATTTTACATTTCATTACATCATAGTCGGCTCAAAATAAATTTTGAAACCCGAACAGAAATTTTGAAGAAAAATCATTTTCCGCCATTTCAGGTGACCCAACTTCCGAAGACCATAAGTCATCACCAGTTGACCCGATTGACTATTGTAACCCCATTTCGGAAAGGGCGCGAGGAGCTCTACAACGCTTGATCAAGCAAGCTTCATTCAGCCCAAAATTTGACCTCATCCGGGGCCTCTAAAGCCTTCAAAACTGAGTTCGAAGTTTCTGTACCCTGCTGCCAATACCGAAAATCTTCAATATCTTCCAATATACACTTGATCTGGCAATGAAACTTTACTGGCAGACTTATACGACCAAAATGAACCTCCAAGAAAGAAATCAGATCATTCTGAGCACATACGAAAATTACCAAAAATAGTAACTTTCCATAAATAGCAGCTCTGCACAAAATAGCCCTTATTGAATACAAAAATAGAAATATTTTTGGGTCATGCAAGATTGCTCTTACACCCAGGATGCTCCTGCATCATGCTTCTAACTTGTTTAAAAATTAGGCATGATCTAATTTCTTATCCTTATATATCCTTCTATTTATTTCCTTCCATACTTCCCATATTAAAATAGAGGGAGATGTAACCCAAATCTTGCCAAATAAACCCAGTTTTTCTTCTTGGGCTAGAATTTAAGCATATCATCTAAGTTATTAGGGAGGGTAGTTTTCCAGTTAAGTATTTGAATTAACCAAGTCCAGCATAAATGAATAAACTTGCATTCCAAGAAGAGATGATCAACGGACTCACCTACTTTTCACAAATCAAACACCTAGAAGGGCCTTGATATCCCATCTTCTAGAACCATTCTGCAATTAGGATTCTATGTTGGGCAGTAGCCTAGGTGAACATACCAGCTTTTGGTAGGCATTTTTTTATTCCGGCAAAGGTCAATTGGAAGCTGAGTTGTTTTAGGAGCCTGATTTGCCAAAGAGGCATACCCATCTTTGGTATTGTAATCTCCATTTTTGGAAAAGTAGTGCATGAAATATTGAAACAATAGAAGATGTGATACTTAGGAAAAAAATTTGAAGTCACATGATGAACTATTGCTCAAGATTGATGCATTTTTTACTTCTCTCTCATTCTTGTGCAATATTTAATTTAAAATGGAAAAAAAAAGAAATGACAAAACTCTTATCAATACGTCAAGGATGTAATACATTTTTCTTTAATTTCAAAGAGAAATTAGCAAAAAGTTCCACAACTAACAAACAACATATATTTTTTCAGTTCATTTCCAGAAATAAGGATTGGTAAACATTAATTATCTATGGCAATATTATTCAAAAAGGTAAAAAATAAATGTGAATTCCTTAAATTTAACATTTTAATCAACAACAAAAGAAGTCACAATCTTTCTAAAAACTTTTGGGCTACATCTACATATATATTGAAATTGACAAATATGTTACCATTCATATAAATTAATTATTGTGTTTCTCTTATCTTGGTCTGTTAGAAATAGGGAATACTGAGAGGGGGGTGAATCAGTATTCTACAAACTTTATCTTTTGCCCAATTATGGATATAACATATTATCTTTACACATGCATAACATAAGAAGCTAAACAACATGCATAGCAATAAAACTAAAGAACTCATAACACATGATTTGTTCTCGAGGAAACCCTAGCCAAGGGAAAACCCCGGTGGGGATGGTACCCACAAAGATCCACTAATCAAAAGTATCCTGTTAAGCATGTTGACCTTGTTAGGAGTCTATTACAAGCATATAGTGTATTAGTCCTAATTAAGGGACTATAGGCCTTGTTAGAAGCCTCAACCCTATTAGGATTTAGTAGTACAAAATGTGATTACCAGCTGAGCCCACTACCCAAATAAGTAATGTATAATATACACTGATTACAAAAAGAGGTCAAGGTAAATAACCTTATACTTCTTGCATCAATATCTCTTCACCACTCTTTCACTATCACTATTACATATATATCATAGATCTCACATATTACACATATCTTTCTTATATTTTACAATTACATTTATACAAGTTATTAAGGCTGATAACTTTACTTGGTCGGCTGCCATATTATAAAATAACTTTATCCAAGGGTAAACATCTAGGATGTTGTCCTTTTATATTGTTAAGACATTATTTTGATAAACAAAATAATTCCTTAACTCTTTACCAATTTTGCCTTCATATTCTGTCCTGTCAGCTTCACACTATCTTTAGTAAAACTGTCATAACTTCTTCCGTACATGCCATACTGACTTGCGCTCTAAGATGGGTCATCATCAGTCATCATAGAGTCTATGTTCAAGTGTGCAAGCACTAAAATTACTCCAGTCAACGTCGCAAACAAAAAATGTGTCCATGTGCACTGGTGAAAATACTGTCTCACACTTAGACAAATTTTCAATGCGCTTTGTCATACTTGCTCTCTAACTTTTGTGATCTTCATGTGGATCATATGTTTCCATAATTACAAAATCTATATAATCAACTCCACCAAATTGCCACCAATCTCCCCCTTTGTCATTGGTGGCAGCATATGAGAAAATTGGCTAAGTGTGCAACTCCAAAATCTCAAAATTGTCAAAATTGTGGCAATAGTATAGCATATATATACTATCCTTATAACTCCTCAAAAAATATTATCTCTAATACAATACTCCCCCTAAGATTATCAATCTTTATCATATACAATCAATTTTCTGCTAAATATCTCTCCCCCTTTGACAACAATGACAAAATAAAGGTAGGGAGGGCTACAAAACTATATCTCAAAAAGATTATACCTTAATCCATTATTGAAAAGCTGGTAGGCTTGTAGCACAATCTGCAAAATCAATCTTCATAGCTTCTATCTCCCTCTCCCATGATTTCTTAATGGAATCTGCCACATTGAGTAGTGTGCTCAATCCATAAGATGTTATTTGACATGCTTGGAGGGTCTCAAAGTTAAACTTCTGAAAAGATATCTTAGCTATAAGACATTCTTCCAACTGCTCTTCAATAATGCTTAACTTCATAGAAATATGCTCTCTTAAAAGAGTTAGTCTTCGCATTTTTCTATCTCTCTCATCCTGCAAAACTCTGATTTCATCATAAAGCTTCCGAACTTTCTTCTCAACATCACATACCTTCACATTAGGGCCAGAAAGAAGGTTAGATTCAATCTAAATTTTTTCTTCCTTCAACTTGATCTTCTTCTACTGTCAAAGTCTTTGGTTTTGTACACTGTATGTACAAAGATTTTCCTATTCCCAAATGCTTCCTCAAGTCCTTGATATAGATATCAAGACTATTGATATCATTTCTGATATTCTGGCTTATGTTCAAAAGTATTTCATCCTCATAGTCTACCTGTGCTTTATCTTTGCAATCTCAGATAAGTTAGTGAACTCATCATCAAAAGTGATCATCACTTTCTTTGCTTTCTCCAGAGGGTCTGCTTCTACAATCTATGTAGTTACAACACCTTGTAAGTTTTCAGTAAGGTCCTTCAGACACCCTTCTAGAATTTTAACTTTCTTATTCTTCCCAATGATTTTGTTCAAAGATGTGATCAATTCCATAAGATCATCATCATCTACTTCTTTTCCCAAATCCTCAAACAAAGATCCAATTTGCTTCTTCTTTCCAATCTCAGGAGTAAGACTAATTTCTACTTTAGAGGGTATAGGTTCTTGTACTTCTATCACTTTAGGTTCTTCAACAATAGATTGGGTTTTCTCTGCTTCTACAGTTCTATCCGGTTCATCAAGAGCCGAATTGTCAATAATGTTATCCAAATTCTTCAATACATTATCATCAGTATCCAAGGTAATCTTTGTACCTTCAACATTCATAGATTCTTCTTCAATGTTTATAACCAGTGGACAGGGAATATCCTCTTGTTCTGCTTCTTCTTCTTGCTCTACTGCAACTGATGGCTCTCCAACAATTTCTGCCATAACTTTAACTATTGCTTGTTCTGTCTCTATATTCACTTCTTCATATTGTCCTGCCATGATCTAAATGGTTCTCCTTTTAGTCCTTAAATGGGTGCTAAGGGGTTTCAAAATTTGTTTAAGATGTTCATCATCTCTCACATCACATAGTTTCTTCACAAGATTCTCTCTGATAGATTTGTCTTCCTCTTGTGCTCTCTTCTTCCTATTGAAAAGTTTCTTGAATAAGTCATCAAGTATCTTACCCTGAATAGTGTCAAACTTCTTATTAGCTAGAATTAAGTGCTTGACCACTTCATTTTCAAGATTCAATCTCTCTGAGTAGTCATAGAGGTCATAGTATTTATTCATCTTAGTAAAGTCTCCATCTTTTATAATCTCTTCATTCACTCTCTCAACTCTAGGTTTCCATGCTTTCTTCTTCACAGTAGTGTCATCATCTTGAATTTCTGCAACTTTCCCAGGAACTGGTGGCACCAAATTTTTCTGCCTCTTACCAGGTCCAGTAGCAATTTCTTTCACTCTCTTTCTAGGTGTGGAGGAAGAGGATCTAGTAGGTCTCCTTGCTTCTTGTTCTTTCTCAGGTTCCTCTACTTTCACTTTGACTTGTGTAGCTTCCTGATGTACTGCACTAGATGACAAGGGAGGTACAAACAAAATCTCTTTCTGTCCAATATCTCTGATTGCTACTGCTATCTACTTTGCCACTAAGAATTCTTGCTCTGTTATTCCTGAATCTTTCAGTATTCTCTTAATAGTGCTCTCAACTCTTTTCTTAGACTACTTCTCCTCAAGTATAGTCTTTGTGGAGTTGAATTTTTCTTCAAAATTTCCAAATCTATTACTATGAGTGTCAACCTTGCACTTAGGTAGCCTATTCACATATTCTTCTATCTTAGTTTCAGATATTTCATAGCCAAGAGGGTTTGTGAACTCAATTCTAGGTTATATTGCTTCAATGTAGGTAAAGTCAGTATCAACCATAAAACATACTTCATTTTTGTATTTCTCCACAAGAGAATGTGGGATCCTTGATCTACTAGTTACCAAGTTCTGAAAAGTCTTCATCACCAACATTGCACTCTCATTTACTTTGTCAATAACAAGCCTCATATATACTTAATTGATCCTTTCCATTGTATTTTGTCCCTCATTCTAGTCACTTACAATGGTGTAAGGAAATCTTCTTAATAAGTGGAAAAACATGTAAGTGATCAAAGATGAAAATCTAAATTGTGCATATTTTGCCTTCTTAATCTTCTCCAAGTTCTCAAACAATTGAATTCTCAGAATTTCACACATATCAACTGGCACTTTGTCAACACACATCAAATAATCTATGTGTACCATTCCAGCTGCCATATCACCCTCTCTTGAATTTGCACAAAACTTAGTTGTTAGGATCTTGCATAAGTATCTAACATCATGTTGTTAGATCTTACTAATTACAATTCCTTTGCCATTATAGGATGAACATGTGTTATCAATGACTATTTTTCTCATGTTCTTCTCATTTAAAGGAATAGCTCCATATTTAGACAGTCATGTGACTTCATGAATCAAATCAGTTGTAATGTCTATCACTCTATCTTCTAGCCAAAACTTCCCATTATGAATTTTGCTAAGGATTATCTTAGTGCATTCCTCACTATCAAACTCATACTGCAATGCATACTTAACAATCTCATTGTCTTTCAGATGATCATATCCTTCTTTTAATGACATGTCCTGGTTGTAAAAATTTTGATACTCATTGGTAAAATCACTATCACTGATGGTTTCTAACTTGCATCCAAGATAACTTCTTACATTCTCTAAATGCAAAACTCCATCTGGTACGGATGATAAAGCTAAACTAGGGTCTTCTTCCAAGGGTTCTACTAGTTCCTTCTTCATTCTAGGTCTATTTTTGTCTCTAACATTGTGAATTAAAGATACATCCATGATTACTTCAAATTCCTTTTACCGATTCAAAGATCTGCCAAGTAAAATACCTCAATTTCATGATTTTAGGGCTTGCACAGATTCAGTGCTCAAATCCTTCACCAAATCATTGCAAAATTCTTCCAATCACTACTGTTTGATCTCCTTAACAATTTTATTCACTTTGATGTTCAAATAACACCGATCATTACCTTTTATTACTTCAATCTCACTTAGGTCTAACATCGCATTCAATTCTTTTGCTACTTCTTTACAAAATGTTGTTTATGCTAACCTCCAAAACTTAAAACTTCTTGTGATCTTGCAAAACATAATATTTTTCTTTGCGCTCTTAACCATAGCATTAGAACATCATAAAATACCTTGCATTAACTACACAAGACTCAATTCATCATAAATCTACTCCTACACTAATCTAAGTTCCTAATCTACTATAATTTTTATGAATTAAGTGCTTTGAGATAGGTTAGGTAAGGATTCATTCTTACCATTTGATACTTCACCTTTTTGATTACCTTCAATGTTGAGTATGTCTCCTTGATCTATGCCTTTAACAAACTTCACTTCATTTCTATTGCTACAACAACCTTTCTGTCTATTTCTTCCATCTTCATTTCCTCTTTCATGATTTATGGGGTTAGGGTTAGGATGAAAAACTCCATTCATTCCGCAAAACCTTTTTGTATGTCCAATCTTGTTGCATATTTGACAAAAAATTCCATTGTTTCCATATCTTGGTTTAGGTGGATTAATCTTTGATTTGTAGTTTCTAGCAATGTGTCCAAACTTGTTGCATCTATAACATATTACTCCATTTCTTCTATTCATATCTTCAATAGGTTTCTTATTTGCATTGTTATTATTCCTAAACATTCTACTATTATTGTTATTCTCAATAAACTTAGGTTTTCTACATTCAATAACTCTATGTCCAAAACCATGACAATTATAACAATAACCATTAAGAGGTTTAAATTGCTTACCTATGCAATCTCTCTTCATATGACCAATAGTATTACAATAAAAACATCTACCTTTGAATTCTCTTTGCATACCTTTGGGTGATTCCTCTTGCTTCGATGATTCTTCTTCTTTAGGTGTATCTTCAGATTTGTTGATCTCATCAGACTTCTTCTCATCTATGCTTTCAGATACTTTTAGATCTGGTTCCTTGCTTTCATCATTTGTTTTAAGAGTGTCAAATCCAAGACCAGTCTTATCATAGAATGGTTTCTGAAAAGATGCTTGTTCATCAATCTTCTCACTAGTTGAATATAGCCTTTCAAGTTGTTGCTTGGATTGAGTCAGTTCACCTTTCACAATCTTGTTGTATTTTTCAAGTTCAGCATACTGCAAATTGACTTTCTCAAGTTTAGATGTTACATTTCCAAGTTTAGATTTCAGTCCTTCATTTTCAATCTTTAGACTTTCATTCTCAGATTTTTTATTCGCTTCATTCTTTCTATTTCCATCTTTCAAGCTAAGCTTCAAATTTGCTATCTTCAGTTGATGCTTAAGGATCTCATTTTCCTTTAAATTGTCATCACAATCTTCAATAAGAACTTCAGATTCCTTTTCAGATTTCAGATCTTCCAACTTGTTTTTCAATTTCTCAATGATGTTCTTTGCATCATCATATTTCCCT
Organism: Chamaecyparis obtusa; assembly: GCA_027943335.1. NCBI lineage: Eukaryota > Viridiplantae > Streptophyta > Pinopsida > Cupressales > Cupressaceae > Chamaecyparis > Chamaecyparis obtusa. Next base: position 45,780 of record BSBK01013593.1, on the reverse strand, counting down.
TTCAGAGTGTCTCTTTCATCAGTAAGTATATCAATCTGTTCAAGAGCTTCTTCAAGATTCTTTTGTAGTTTATCTATATCCATAGAGATCTTACTCAAGCTTCTAGGCTTTCCTTGAATGATTCTTCTCTGAGTAACTAAGCTCTGATACCAATTGTTAGAAATAGGGAATACTGAGAGGGGGGGTGAATCAATATTCTACAAACTTTATCTTTTTCTCAATTATGGATATAACAGATTATCTTTACACATGCATAACATAAGAAGCTAAACAACATGTATAGCAATAAAACTAAAGAACTCATAACACATGATTTGTTCTCGAGGAAACCCTGGCCAAGGGAAAACCCTGGTGGGGATGGTACCCACAAAGATCCACTAATAAAAAGTATCTTGTTAAGGATGTTGACCCTGTTAGGAGTCTATTACAAGCATATAGTGTATCAGTCCTGATTAAGGGACTATAGGCCTTGTTAGAAGCCTCAACCTTGTTAGGAGTTGGTAGTACAAAATGTGATTACTAGCTGAGCCCACTACCCAAACAAGTAATGTACAATATACATTGATTACAAAAGGAGGTTGAGGTACATAACCTTGTACTACTTGCATCAATATCTCTTCACTGCTCTTTCACTATTGCTATTACATATACATCATAGATCTCGCATATTACACATAGCTTTCTTACATTTTACAATTACATTTATACAAATTATTAAGGCTAATAAATTTACTTGGTTGGATGCCATATTAAAAAATTACTTTATCCAAGGGTAAACATCTAGGATGTCATCCCTTTATATTGTTAAGACATTATTTTGATAAACAAAATAATCCCTTAACTCTTTACCAATTTTGCCTTCATATTCTATCCTGTCGGCTTCACACCATCTTCAATAAAAATGTCATAACTTCTTCCGTACATGTCATACTAACTTGTACTCTTATATGGGTCATCATCAGTCATCATAGAGTCTATGTTCAAGTGCGCAAGCAATGAACTTACTCCAGTCAATGTTGCAAACAAAAACTTTGTCCAAGTGCACTAGTGAAAATATTGTCTCACAATTAGACAAATTTGCAATGTGCTCTGTCATACTTTCTCTTTGACTTGTGTGATCTTCATGTGGATCATATGTTTCCATAATGACAACATATATATAATCAACTCAGCCAAATTGCCAACATAGGCACCCATCGACTCATATTCTAAATACCATTGTTTGGAGATAATGCATCTAGCATGTTGAGCCAAAAACCTCAAGACAGAAAAATTCAAAGGACCTTATAAATATCACCTTCCACCTAAGAAAATCCCACAAAATATATCCAAATAAAATAAATTTGTCTCAGAAAACATGATTTTTCCCAAACTTGATGCAAGACCGAGGAATTTCCTCATACCAATGGAAAAACCTCTTAATTATTTGAGAATTTACAAATAATCAAATGGACCCGTGTGGACCAAGATTACTGTAATCCCCTCTAAAATTATTCAAACTATTCGTGAGATAGCTCAAATAAAATCTTTAAATCTTAATGCATGAAATTTCATTAAATTTCACAAAATTTAGCCGCATTAATATTAATTTGGTAGTATTTCTTCCATGTCAAGAACCTATTATTGAGCTTCTTTTACTACTGGATAAAATTATTTAAAAATATGGAGAGCTAGCAACTAACAAACAATCTTAAATGTAACTATTTCCAGGCACCACTTCCCCTTTTACAAGCATAAGATAGCCAGATTATTCGAACAAACCGGTTGGAGTTTCCCATATAATGGACTCGAGACTTTCTAGTGTGCCTCCTCATTTGAGATTGCTAAAGTGAAGTAGAAAATGGCAGTTTTCCAAACTTTCTAGGTGGAAGACTTTCCTGACACTATTTTTGAGTGTAAGACTATCAGAAAGTCACAAAAAATCATAGGCATCTAACCAACAGTAAGCCTATCCGCTTCATAATAATAAGTCACATGGCTACATCTTTTAATCATACTCAATATTTATATTACAAAACAAAGGGTTATCTAGTGCATAGAAATACAAACTATTCATTATATGAATTGAGAAAATAATTGCACACAACCTAAAGCTTTAATTTTAATACCATATCAAAATCAAATAATAGTACAGATCTATTGTGTATAAAGGAGACAAGGTTTATAATACCCTTAATTATTATTTTTAACAACAATGCATCCACAATAAAAAAATGGTTACATAACTCTTACTTTTGGACTTTATAGAACATAACAATCTAATAAAATGCATTTGAGTGCTCCGAGAGTAATAGACCATGATACAAGGGTTTTTTCTCCCAGGATCTCTAGTAGACAACACATGAAGAAGAGAGAATATATATAATTAAGCTTATTTGAATGACAAGTTGAAATCAAGAAATACCTAGCACTATAATCCTAACATCAAGCATGGTCTATAGGAAACCCAAAGCCAGAACATAAGGGACAACTACACATAAAACTCAAGCATGAGTCATAATAGAAATCACAAATGTGGTAACACTGAAAAGAAAGATAGAAAATGCAACCAAAATTCTTCTTCTCGCTACTACTTGAATCTCCTATATTTCTTTCATCCAACAATTTTTTTTAATGTAATACATTTCATTTAAAGAGAAGGGTTAGATACACACCTATAAAAGATGAATTACCCAGGGTGGAACAATATTCAAAATTTGTTTCTCATGTTTTCTTAACTTGATGAGAGGGTCAATTTGATATTTTTGTGGAATTTGATGAATTCTTTAAATGATGAATTTTTAAAATTATAACTATAATTCATAGGAAATACCTATGTAAATATAATTATAATATAAAGTATAATTTTTTTTAACAAAAATTTATGTCTTCAAAATTTTATTGCATATCAATGGGCTCTTGGTCTTCTGGTGAAATTGAATGGATCTAAACTAGCCAACTAAGGATCAAGTCATGCTAAGTGGATGGGGATGATGCCCAAATCTTCGACAGAATGGATAACCATCAGTTCTCTAACCTTTAGAAAATTTACCTTTAAATATCTTACATATATTTAATCCAAAATTAGTAATAGACCTTATACTTAATAAAACTAATATATTGAAGATAATTAGAAGCATTAAACACTCCCAAAAATTAACCACCATTCACTTCTACTAAATAATATGATTGTAAATTTTAATTAATAAATAAATATGGTTAGGTTTACATCTAAAGTACTTCATAGACATTCACAATATTATTGGTAGTAATTAATCTTATATTTAGAAAGTAAAAGCTGTGGTACACAAAATCTTCATTTACTGCTAAATATAAACAATAATTTATATTTTACTTTATTATTATTTTTTAAATAGGAATTTATTGTAGACTAATATTATCTGAAGAAAAGAAATATGTTATTATTTCAATTATATATTTAAGAATATTATAAATTATAAAATAAATTAACAACAATAATAAATGAAATAAACTCTTCCATTAATAAATTGAGAATATTTTAAAAAAAAATAAATTCTCTATGTATAATTGATCTGGTATCACACTAACAATCCATCATACATAACATAATCCAAAAAATAGATATCTACTATAATCTATTCATATACATAATATTAAAAAATTAATTTTATAAATAGAATTATTTAATTATAATCAATTATATTTAATAAATATAATTGATTTAACAACAAATATGAATAAATGATTATTATTCATATTTTAAAGAAATTTTAATTATTTAATTTTAAAACAATCTTCAAATTTAAATTAAGGATTATATATGAATCAAATATCATTAATAATTGTAGAATAATTTTTTTGAAATTTAATATAACTTCATAATTAAAATACCTCAATAATTTATTAAGAAAGTGATAAAAGTTGGCATCATCGTCCTTTCAGCGCACCCAATCGACATACTATATATATGGGTTGCATTTAAGGTAATCGTGTAACAAAACGCAGATTTTTTATAATATCACCATGGCTGAGAAGGTTTCACACGGGAATTCTGAAGCAGTCATTATATATTATATTTGGTCTGATTTACATGATGATGTAACTGAGAGCATTTTAAAGTAGCTTCCAATAGAATCAACTGCTAAGTTCCGACCAGTTTGCACGGAGTGGAACAAGCTAATGTCAGGTGATTATTTCCTAACTCAGAGGAGGGAAATTTTCAAAGAGCATCCATGGCTTTTGATTATCAATGATCGATGGCATTGTTAGCATTTAAATGTAATAACAAAGGAGGTGAAATATTTTCCTATTTCTCGTGCGATATGGGAGTTGGATTTTTAGAATCAAATCCAATTGTCTACAAGCCTCCATATTTGACTTTATTTTTGGATAAAGTTTAAAGTCTGAGTTTTTATGTGGAATTTGAAAGATAAGTTCAAATCAGATTGGGAGAAATCTGATTTCTTCTTCAGACTTCCATCTTCTTCTTTTGGACAACAAGTTCTATATAAACGAAAGAATAACTTTATTCTTTCACAATAGATAGCATGAATGTAATTTCTCTTTTATGCAGCAGCAAAAAGTTTTTTTTTGAATACTCTATTTTTATCAGAGAAGCAAATGATTATTCTGTTAAGCAGTGATTGCTTCAAATAATCTTGTAAGAGCATTGAGAAGCTGATAGATGTTTTTATGGAGCTCCAGTAGTTGCAAGTTTATATTTCTTATTGTAGAAGTGATTAGTTTGAATAGAAGCAAGAAGTTTCTTGCATATTTCTCCAGCTCTTGTGTCTACCCTATTTTGAGAATTTTGAATTTATTCATTGCTAAAATAGAGCATCATTTTGTGCATTTCCAGAATTTAGTAGTTCTCTAAATTCTTTACATGGTATTAGAGTTGATTGGCCTTCAATCCTTGTGAGTTTGGGCATTTTTTTTTTCTGGGTATTTGTTTATCCTGCATAGGACACATGGCTAGAGATGTAGGAAAGAGCTGGCAGTAGTCACTATCTTTCAATGGACAAAATTATGATGTTTGGGAAAAGAAGATGAGGACTTTTATAACGACAAATGATTTATGGGAGCTTGTGGTCAATGGATTTATGGATGTGATTGACCCAAATCAATTTGCTGGCCTCATAAACAATCAAAAGACTCAATTGAAGGAGTCAAGGAGGAAAGATGAAAAATATTTGAGCTTGATAGAAACTGCCTTGACAGAGGTAATCTTTCCTAGAATAGCAGCAGCTAATTATTCCAAAGAAGCTTGGGATATTCTTCACACAAGCTTTAAAGGGACTGAAAAAGTTTGGTTAATGAAGCTTCAAATGCTTTGAAGAGAGTTTGAGACTCTCCTCATGAAGGATAGTGAGTCCATTTCAGATTTCACCTCAAGACTCTCTGGTTTGATAAACCAGTTGAGAACAGATGGAGAAACCATGGAGGAGCAAAGAATAGTAGAGAAAGTTTTGAGAAGTCTGCCCTCAAAATTTGATAATCTTGTAATTGCCATTAAAGAGGTAAAGGATCTCTCAGTTATGACTATTGATGAGTTAATGGGTTCTTTCCAAACCCATGAGCATCACACTAATAGGTTAGAAAATTCTTCTCAAGAGCAATCTTTTAGAGCTCAAGCCAATCCAAGAGGCAGGGGAAGAGGTTCAAGAGGCAGAGGTCGTGGTAACTCTGGACAATAAAATGCTAGAGGAGAAAGCTTAGAATAAGCAGCCACAAATGAGGTAGCTAGCAGCTCTTAGAATAATTCCAAAGGGGATAAGAAGAAATATACCTCTAACAAGAGTAATATTGAATGTTATTATTGTCATAAATTTGTGCATTATGCTAGTGAATGCTGGAAAAAGAAAAGTAATCAGTTAAAGCTAAGAGAAAATGTTGCTGAGATGAAAGTGGGTGATGGAAATAATCCCACAGCCTTCATCATGTGCAATGTTGGTGAAGAAGGCAGCCTTGAAGTTTGGTATTTAGACAACGGTTGTAGTAACCACATGAGTGGTAATGAAAGTCTTTTTTCTTTTATTGATAAGAATGTAAAGTATAAAATTAGAATGGGGAACAATGGAATTGTTCAAATTGTGGGCAAAGGATCTATTATGACCCACACCAAGCAAGGTGAGAAACAAGAAATTTAGAATGTTTACTTTTCTCGAGGAATAAAGCACAATTTGATGAGTGTTGGAAAACTCACTCAAAATGGTTACAAAGTGTTGATGGAGAATGAACAATGTGTCATTTATGAGAAGGATGGGAGTAAGAAAATTGTTGCAGCAGTTCAAATGACAAAGAATTGAATGTTTCCATTGAAGATAGAGATGTGTTTCTCTTCACAATCAGCAACTCCACCTCCCAAGAAAGAATGTACAACAGTAAAAAAATCATCCTTAAAGAGTGTGATTGAAGACCCCTCCAAGCTATGGCATTTAAGGTATGGACATCTTGGCTATGCTAGTTTAAATTTATTGTCCAAGAAAAGAATGATACACATGATTTTCCATGTATTAAAAAGTTCAGTAGCAAGTGTGAGGCTTTTATTTTGGGTAAGCAACATAGGCTGCCCTTTAATTCTGGAAACTCAAGAAGGGCAAGAGCACCATTAGAGCTAGTGGATATTGATTTAGTTGGCCCTATGCAAATCACTTCCATTGGGAGGAGTACTTATTTTATGACCTTCATAGATGATTTTAGTTGTAGAACATCGGTTTACTTTATGAAAATTAAATCTGAAGCTTTTGATAAGTTTTTAGAATTTAAAGCCCAGGCTAAAAATGAAAGTGGACAAAATCTTAAAGTCCTAAGGTCAGATAGAGGGGCAGAATATACCTCTAATATTTTTGTAAATTTTTGTAGGCAGAATGGCATAAAGAAGGAGCTAACAACCAATTATACTCCGGAGCAAAATGGAGTGGCTGAAAGAAAAAATAGAACCATCGTTGAGATGGAAAGAAGCATGATGAAAGAAAAAGGACTCCCAATTGAATATTGGGGAGAAGTTGTAGCAACAATAGTCTATTTAATAAATAGAAGTCCTACAAAAGCAGTCCGTAACAAGATTCCAATGGAAGCATGGACAAAGCACAGATGGATGGTTGAACACTTGAGAGTGTTTGGGTGTGTAGCATATGCACACATGCCAAAGGAGCAAAGGCAAAAGTTTGATGATAAAGGAGTGAAGTATGTTTTCACTGGTTATAGTCCAGAATCTAAGGCATACCGATTGTATGATCTAGTTGGTAAGAAGATTATCACTTAAAGAGATGTGGAGTTCATTGAGAATGAGTCATGGGATGGCTCGGTGGATACATCTTCAAACACTTCAAGAAAAGTTCCTATTATTGATGAGGATGGTGAAGTTAATGATCAACAAAATGATATAACAATAGATATAGAAGGCTCCAGAAGGCTGCAAATTGGCCCCACAGAGAGCAGTAGTAGAAATACTGAGAGCTATGATCCCACTCTCACCTCCCTAGTGCCAAGAAAGACCAAGAGTTTAAGGGAGATATACAAAGATGAAAGGTATGAAAATGAATTCGATGAAAATATTAATTTTCCATTATTTTCTCATAGTGATCCAATTTATTTTGAGGATGCTGAAAAGGAAGAAAAATGGCATAAAGCCATGGATGAGGAAATGGATGCAATAAAAAGAAATGAAACTTGGGAGCTCACTAATTTACCTCCAAACAAGAAAATTATTGGAGTTAAATGGGTTTACAAGACCAAGAGCAATGCTGAAGGAAAAATAGATAGGCATAAGGCTCGATTGGTGGTCAAGGGGTACAAATAATAGTTTGGTAGAGATTATGATAAGACCTATGCTCCTGTTGCTAGAATGGAAACTGTGCGTGCTGTCATAGCAATTGCAACAAAGTACAAATGGAAGGTTTATCAAATGGATGTGAAGTCCACCTTCTTGGAGTATTGAAAGAAGAGGTTTATGTGGAGCAGCCACCTAGTTATAAAGTTCTGGGTCATGAAAGTAAAGTGTATAGGCTAAAGAAGGCTCTTTGTGGGCTTAAGCAAGCTCCACGGGCATGGTATAGCAAAATTGACTCATATTTGATGAGCAATGGCTTTCGCAAAAGTGATGGTGAGTCCACTCTTTACATCAAGGCAGCTAATGGTAATATTTTGATTGTTGTCTTGTATGTTGATTATTTAATTTTTACTGGGGATAATGATTTCCTCATTGCTGATTTTAAAGAGGCCATAAAAAATGAGTTTGAAATGTCAGACTTAGGTCTCTTGAGATATTTGCTAGGCATAGAAGTCAAACAAAAGCATGATGGTATTTTTATCTCTCAAGAAATATATGCAAACCAGATCTTGGAGAGATTTAAGATGCAAAGTAGCAAACCTACCGCAACACCAACTTTAGTAGGTTTGAACTTAAGCAAGCAAGATTGCAGCAGCAATGTGGATCCAACTTTATATAAAAGTTTAGTTGGAAGTTTGATGTATTTAATAGCTATTAGGCTAGACACTATGCATGCAGTAAGTTTGATTTCTAGATTTATGGAAACTCCAAAGGATTCCCATTAGAAAGTGGGAAAGATAATCCTAAGGTATGTGAAAGGAACCAAGGGATATGGTATTTTGTATACTACAACAAATATTTTTGATCTTATTGGCTACATAGATAGTGATTGGGCAAGGAGTTTGGATGATAGGAAGAGCACTTCCAGATATGTCTTTCACATCAGTTCAGGTGTAATCTCATGGGCTTCTAATAATCAACCCATAGTTTCTCAATCTACATCAGAGGCTGAATATATAGCAGCAAATGTAGCAGCATGTCAAGCTATTTGGCTAATAAGGATCTTGGCAGATTTAAAGCAAGAACAAGAGGATGGAACCACAATATTTTGTGACAATATTTCCTCAATAGCATTGTCAAAGAATCTAGTGTTTCATGGAACAAGCAAGCACATTGAAATCATATATCATTTTATTAGAGAACTAGTTGAGAATGGTGAAATAAAAATGGAGTTTTGCAGATCAGAGCAGCAGCTAGCAGACATTTTCACCAAGCCATTGGGCATTGCAAGTTTTGAGTGCCTAAGGAGAAATCTGAGCGTAGTTAGTTTGGATCAAGCATGATGTTATTTTTTCAGCTCAAGACAATGGGGGAGTGTTGGATTTTTAGAATCAAATCCAATTGTCTAGAAGCCTCCATATTTGACTTTATTTTTGGATAAAGTTTAAAGTCTAATTTTTTATGTGGACTTTGAAAGATAAGTTCAAATCAGATTGGGGGAAATCTAATTTCTTCTTCAGACTTCCATCTTCTTCTTTTGGATAGAAAGTTTTATATAAAGGAAATAATAACTTTATTCTTTCACAAGAGATAGCATGAATGTAATTTCTCTTTTACGCAGCAGCAAAGATTTTTTTTTAAATACTCTATTTTTATCAGAGAAGCAAATGATTATTCTATTAAGTAGTGATTGCTTTAGATAATCTTGTAAGAGCATTGAGAAGCTCATAGATGTTTTTATGCAACTCTAGTAGTTGCAATTTTATATTTCTTAATGTAGAAGTGATTAGTTTGAATAGAAGCAAGAAGTTTCTTACATATTTCTCTAGCTCTTGTGTCTGCCATGTTTTGGGAATTTTGAATTTCTTCATTGCTGAAATAGAGCATCATTTTGTGCATTTCTAGAATTTAGTATTTCTCTAAATTCTTTACAATGGGCAACACTGGGTGGATTAATCCTAACACCTATTTGGCCCTTAAAATTGGGCCAATTTTTGTATAATCCACTTAAAGAAACATTTACTCCAGTTTTTGAGGTGGACACTACAAAAGTGGAGTACGTAATGGATTGCATTATAGATGTATGCAATCCAGCAATGGAAACTTTTGTTGAGATTCCATTTCATAGACTCTATAAAGTGCATGGGATAATAGTGGCAGACATTGTATGGAAGGACAACCACTATAGATGTTTATGACTCTTCAAAGCAATCATGGGTCACTGTAGAACATGAACTTCACACACGAACTCCAAGGAATATAGTTTTCTTTAAGGGTTTATTTTTCTACATGATGAACATCCCTGAATTTCAACATGAACTTATGGTTTTCAGCATTAAAGAAGATTGCACATGTCAAATAGTCAATTTATCTTTGCCAATGCCTACCTCATATCCTATGTTGCCTCCTCAAATGCTTGTTTGTGGTTCAAGATTTTTTCTTGAAACATAGTATTCAATTCAATTATATTTGTGGGAGTTAGAGTACGACTATAATTTAAACACAAGTTCAAACCTAACCTGCAAGGTGATTGGAATGATGCCGCAAAGGTGTTTGATTTTTCCAATTCAGGCTTAGATCTATCAGATATAACAATGTTCAACCCATTCAAGTTCTACTCATTTAGGTCTCTTGCAGTAGGGAATTATATAGGCTTCGTAAGATGAAAAGGTAAAAATGTCATCTTCTTTAATATAGAAAATACATCATGGAGTTTCTTCTCACTGGTAGATAATGTAAATGACTATTCATGTGTCGATCATACACATGTTTTAGAGCTGAGGCCTAATTTAGTCTTGCAATAATTTTCAATTGTGTTTAAGATAACATAGAGGACTGTACATGCAGTCATTATATATAAGTTAGGTCTGATATAGTTTTGCAGTAATTTTCAATTGTCATAAAATAAGCTATTATTAGTCTGTTTGTGATATTGCTATCAGGATTCAACTGTGTATTTTTTTTAGTCAAACTCATTGATCCATGATTCATGAGTAGTGGTTCACACAAAACCATCTCTCATGAGAATGAATGGAACACTTAGCACTCATTAGATCTAGGTGATGCTCACAAAGGTGAAGCACCGGGACTTCCTGGGAGGTCACCCATCCCAGTACTACTCTAGCTTGAGTGGGCTTAACTACAGAGCTTCCTCCATGGTTAAACCCACTCTACTTGCATCCTCATTTGCAAAACCTTAACCAAGTGTGGTGCCTTATGAACCATTCATTAGAAAGCCCCTTAAGATCATCAATTGATAAGTAGGAGATATTTTCCACAGCAAGTCAAATTGTGATATTGCTATCAGGATTCAACTGTGTAGTTTTTTTAGTCAAACTCATTGACCCATGATTTATGAGTAGTGGTTCACACAAATCCATCTCTCATGAGAATGAATGGAACACTTAGCACTTGTTGGATCTAGGTGATGCTCACAGAGGTGAAGCACTGGGACTTCCCACTCTACTTGCATCCTCGAGCTTACTTAACTACAGAGTTTCCTCCATGATTAGTCTGTTTACTTTGGAAACAGATAATGATGCGGCTTCTTAGTGGCTACTAATGTTAATGATGTTAAGATCTTTTTCATATTCAAGAAAAAATAAGTTTATATGTATTTATTCAAGTTTGAAAATAAAAAAATATTTACAATTTTAAATCACATGTAAAATCATAATTCTATATGTGAACAGTACCAGTTTTGATGTTTCAATTTTTATATGCTTTATCTAGTTTATTTTGATTTTCTTAAGGAAAATTAATTCATTTAACTTATTAGATTTGTGTTTTGTTATTAAATATATAGTATTTAACCTAAATATAAAATATGAATTTGGAGAGATTTTCTTTATCTAATGATTTTTTTCATTTTTATTGTTTAGTGTAGTACATTATTTTTATTTTCTTTTATCAATGTGCATGAAGACAATCTATATTAATTTATAAGTATACAATATAATCTCAGATTTCTAATTAATGTTTTTGATTAAGATATTTCTAATTAATGTTATCATAACATAGATGTATGATATACACATAATCATTTTTCCTTAAGCGTATTTCAAAAATCAATTTGTTGTAGTAAATGACCAATTACTCACTAGTGTTGAAGTATTATAGAGTATGACTATTTTATTCTATATCATGAATTTAAAGGTTTTCATGATCAAACAATGCTAATACTTAGTCGAAAAAATATTTTGAATTCTTTTGTGAAAATCTAATATAGTGATAATTGATATTTGCATTAAAAATAAAATATGACTTTTCTAATCAAAACAAAAATTAAATACTCATACATATAAGATTTCACTTATATTCTTGATATTGTTACAACAAGAACTACAAATAATTAAAAATGTAAAATATAATAGCACCCTAAATTATAAATATAAATGTTAAATTTTTAGATGATACTTCCATTATATGTTTTATCTGCTTGTTCTATTAATTATTGGTTATTTCCTAAAAGAAATGTTACTGATTTATCTTTTTTCTCCTTCTCATTTGTAACACTCTAGTCTTAAAATTCAAAATCATAAAAATATGTGAATGAAATATGCAAAATAAAAAATAAGAATAGGACAAATAAAACCTAATATAAATATTTATAGTATATCACCAATTACCTACATTCACTTTCACATAGGGGAATACTCTTTCTTGATATCTCTATAACATCATACATCTAGTTATAGCCTCATAGGGTTTATACAATCCAAATAAATAAACAATAGTCATTCAATTAACATGATTTCTAATTAGAAGTGAAGAGTATCAAATATAGAGTCACATTTGTTGAGCTTCATATCTAAAAATACTCCAAGGATTGCTACAATGAATCAAGGATATCCTCTACTTTGACCCTATTAGTGTTGCCCAAAATTTCCCTGTCATTCATTTTTGGCCACGGTCCTATTTTTTCCAAAGAAATGCTCAAGTGTCAAAAACCCAATGTGTTTTCGACCTCCTCTCTGAAGGCTCAGGATGTTTCTACCTTTTGGCATGAAAGTTTGGTGTGTTTTTGACCTCCGCTCTAAAATTTTAGTGTGTTTTCGACCTTCGCTCGAAAACTTTTGTGTTTTTGACCACTGCTACACTTCACACTTCTCCGATGTCAGTGTTTTCTATCCGTGCAACTTTGACAAGTGGGGCCCAGTTAGTTTTCGGAAAGCTGTTATGTGGGTTGTCGCATGATCGCATAAGTCCTTTTCCCCTTATGCGACCATGCGACTAACCATTGATGGTACTGTTGAAGGATGCTAGCGGTCTGTCACATGATCACATAGCCCCTTTTTAGGCTATGTGAACATGTGAACAGCTGTTAACCGCACCCTCTTCTACGCTTCTCACTTCTTCCTCTAGCGGTAGTTTTTCCATGTGCACAACTATGATCAGGTGGGCCCGGTGGATGGTTTCCTGAAACTGCTAGCGATATGTCGCATGATCGCATATCCCCTTTTTAGGATATGCAAACATGAGACAAACCATTAGGAGTGCTGATAAAGGTTGCAGTTTGGTGGTGGGCCCAGTTCTAAATTTGGTTGGGTAATCTCACAATGAAAAGAGGCATATTCCTTTCTATCTGGTGATTATGAGACTTCCTTTAGTCCAGTAATCTCCTGATGGAAAGGGATATGCCAAAGGTATTACGAGACTCAGTGACTGCCGCTAAATAAAGCAAGGATCATGCTTGTCGTGTAGTCGCTAGATAAACCTAGGGTTGGTAAAAAGTTCACACGACTTAGCAGCTGAAGGAGAATTGAACCCAGGGTGAACCCGGGTTAAATTTGCAAGCGGTCTTGCGGGCCCAAGGTGTCTTGCATGGCAACAAAGATAGTTTTAAAAGGGCAGTCGCATGATCACATGAAGCTTTTTAGGCTCATGTGATCACGCGACCATTGTTTTTTCCAAAGCGGTGGTGGATTCAAAGGGCAGTCGCATGATCGCATGAAGCTTTTCAGGCTCATGCGATCATGCGACCATTTCTATTTCAACGGATGGCGGCAGCACCGGTGGGCTTAGTGGTTGTTTTGAAAAATGCTAGCGGACTGTCACATGATCGCATACCCCCTTTTTAGGCTATGCAAACATGCGACAAACCGTTAGCTGCGCTGATAGGAGGTTGTACAGTGTGGTGTTCTTGCACCATTATGCATATCTATGTAGCCCTAATTGAGATATTTTTGATTCCTGCCTATGTGTAGAGTTGTATATATTGTTTTTTTTTGGAGCTTTTGAGTGGAGAATCTAGCAGTTGTAAAAAAAGAAGGTTTCTTCCCCAGAGAGCAATTTGTGGCATTTTCCTAATCTTTTGGCTTTCTGCAAGTGTTAAATTCCCATTGATTGTTCAGATACTGAAGACATTTTATGACATTTTTCCCCTCTCTATGTCTTCTTATGTGAGTTCTCTTAATGGTTTTCAATATTTTTACATGTTTCTTAGTGATAGCTTAGGGTTCTTGGTCCTTCTCTTTTTTTGCAATTTCATGCACAGTTGTGCGTGATTGGATGTGAATGTCTCTGTGGGTATACTTTAACCCCTTAACAATAATGTCTCATTCCTATGCTTGGTTGTAGAAGAGGATGTTGTTTATAGGTCATAAGTTGTACCTAAATCTTCAATAATGCTATTGTTTTGTGAAAACCCATCTTTTCCTGAAATAGCCTCTTTCAGTTTTGGACCTTGTTATGAAATATTTATGCAAGCCTATTTAGAGAGCTGTGATCTCCTAGACCTAAGCCTTTCACTGGTTTCATTCCTCTATACTAAGATTCATACCCCATTTTTGGTGCATCACCTAGTAGGATAGATTTGCTTCCTGTCATTTCCCTTCCAAGCATTCCTTCTATCCCTTTCCCCTCAAAGAATTTACATTTTCTATCTAAGAGCAAATCAGGGTGCTTATCCAAGAGGAACCAGCCTAGAATCTGGAGGTCTCATCTCAGTTAGCAAAAGGTCCCACAAACTTGAGATGATTCCTATGTTATACTGGATTATCAAGACTACAAGAGCTTGAGATTAGAGGCGCAAATTTAGTGTATAACATTTCTAGCACGCCCGGTGGGACCACAGTGAAGATCATAGTAAAGTTCAAAGGTGTTCCTGTTGGTTCATCTGCAAAAGGATCAGAGAAGTTCAGTACACAAGGCCTATCAGTATGGTCTCAAGCTCAAGGATTCCCCACCTTGGTGCCAGTGTATAACATTTCTGGCACGCTTGGTGGGATAGTAAAGAAGTTCATTTGTTGAAAATTGTGTCATCTATGATATGCAGATTGCATGATACAGACCTTTAGAGGTTGTTCTATCAAGTATATCTGGTGACTCCACTGGTTTCAAAGATTCAGGCCAACCTTGTTTAAGGTTTATGAGAAAGATCAAGACTAGAAGCTCAAAGCCTATTGAATTTTTAGAGTTGCCCTTGAAAAGAAGCTACAAAGGTAGGTCAACTTAGAGAGAATCTCCTACAAGAAAAGTCCAATCTACACCTCCTGATACTTCAGAGAGGAGACCTTTCCTCTTTCATTTCAGAAGAAGAGGAAGATCTCTGACCAGAGATCTAGAAGAAGAAGAAGATCCAAATCTAGCAAATATAGCTTGTGTAGTTGTTGATCTTTAGGTTTGACCTCCTATAATGGATAGAAATTTTGCCTTTGCACCTTTCAATCAAGGGAGCCCATTAAATTTCATAGTGCATCATGATGTTCCCTTGGTGGCATTAAAGAGTATACCTGATTTCACAGGGGAGGGATAGACAACAACCTTTGAGCACATAAGAGATGTCACCACCATTTGCAGCATGCACAACATTACTCAAGAAGATGTGGCCACCAAATTATTAGTAGCATCTCTAAAAGGTAAGGCTCTAGAGTGGTTTAGAACTTTAACTGTTGGTTCTATTACTTCATGGGATGGATTAGGGGATGCATTAAGTAGGCATTTTGAGGATAAATCAGATAATTTGTCTCTAGTTGAGCAATTAACAACTATAAAGAGAGACCCTCAAGAGCAAATGACAGATTATAATAGTAGATTTCTTAAAACATGGAATAGAATCCCAGTCTTTGTAAGGCCATCAGCTGACCATGCCTTCCTGTACTACTTGCAAAGTTTGAATAAACAAATTTCTATCATGATCTAGTCTATGGGTGGTACCACTTTACCCCAAGCCTTTGACACTGCTTTCAGGGCTGAAAATTGTTTGATCCAAGTAGGCATGATACAGAGAAGACCTCCCATGCCTATCTTCCCTAGTCTTCAGCCCATTACACTTGCATAGGTACCCCCATTTACCCCTATTCCCACAATATCAGCACCTCAAGCTAGTACCAGTGGTCAAGAGCATGCTGCAACAAATTTTTCCCAAGGGTTGCAAGAGGTGAAGAGTAGTCAACAAACTAGTATACAAAAAATGACAAACTTGCTGCAGACTCTAACCAAAGAAGTCACAAACTTGAAGAAACAAAACCAAGGCATTAGGCCACCCTTCCAATCACAAGGCCAAAGTCCTAATCAACAATACAAAAATCAAGGATAGCCTTATCAACAAAATAGGCCACCATACCAAGGAGGCTATCAAGGGAAAAGGAAAATTTTAATCAAAGACCATTCCAACCTTATAACCCTACACCTCTTAATTCCATAAATCCAGTCAGGGATATGGTCCCTAGTCAAAATAATATGGCCATGGATAATGAATGGTGTTTCCCTTGCAATTAGCCTCACAATTAGGCTACGTGTTCTAATGGATGGATGAACCAAGCACTAATGGTTCACAATGCTTCACAAGCTCAAGAAGAAGCTCCTTCTAGTGGGTTAGCTCCTCAACAAGAAACACAAGAGAATGAGACTACTCTTTTCAATTGGGAGCAACCAGATTTCAGTGGAGTCAATGATGAAGCTACTTTTGTTGCCTACACAAGAGTAAAGAGAAGAGCCCAAGACATGGAGAGAGTAGATTCTAGTACTAAGGCCACTACATCTGGAGAACTACTGCAGCAAGTTGCCCCTATCACATCGAAAGAGCCCCCTGTCATCACAAGCAAAGAAGGCCAAGTTCCAAAAGAGGCTAAACCCATCATAATAAAAGCACAACAAAGAGTACAAAATGTGGCACATTATAATATTGTAGACAACATGAAGAAGGTGAATTTCACCATGTCTATGTGGGACTCTTTGTCTATTCAAGGACAACCTGAAATTTTGGAGAAGGCAACAAATCCTCAACCTGCAAAAGAAATTGCAAAACCAGTGTTGGTCAACATTGATCAAGAAAAGGAGACTCCAACTAGCAACTCCAAGGACAATACCATGCAAGGTAGGAATTTAAAGCCACCTCCCTTTTACATATCTTTAATTATTGGGAAATCTTTCGTGCATAATTGCATGGTAGATAGTGGAGCTACTAGCACTGTAATGCCCAAGAAAGTGGTTGATCAATTAGCACTTAAATATGAACCCTTCCAAAAGAAGGTTACACAACTTGATGGATCCTCAGTTAGTACTATAGGTGTGGCCAAGGATACTAGTCTAATTCTCCATGCTAGTCCTAATTTTTCCATTCTCCTTGACATATATATCATAGATCTCCCTGCATTGTTTTCCATATGTCTCTCAAGAGAGTTCACAGCCAAGATAGGAGGTTATCTTTCTTCCGACTAGTCTCACATTTTCTTTCATACAAGGTATGGTACCAAAGTCACCATTAAATCAGAAGCCTTAGCAATACATCATATAGAGCCATATGTGTCCAATTCCATCAATACTAATTGTCCTATATTTGATGACAATAATTTCCCAACCAGAGAATATCCCTGATATTCTCCTAGATGAAATAACCTCGAAGATCCAAGAGAATCTTGTTTGGGATTTTGGTTTGGGGAGTTATCTGATTCAAGAAAGTGGAGCCATAGAACCAAGCCTTCTCAAAGAATACACTGATTCGGATGATCGGGATAGTCAGGTCTGGGAGCTATTTTTTGATGGAGCTAGAAGTAGACATGGTTTTGGTGGAGGTGCTATGCTGGTGTCCCCAAAAGGAGAAAGGTATTACACTACCTTTAGATTTAGTTTTTCCTACACCAGCAACACTGCAGAGTATGAAAGTCTAGTTAATGAACTAGAATGGACTAGAAAAAGAGGGCTTAAAGCATTAAAAGTATATGGTGATAGTGAACTTGTTGTCAGCCAAGTAAGAGGGATGAGTGCAACCAAAAATGATGTCATGAAAGCATACAAACATAGATTTTGGGATGCAATTGAAGATTTCCATGCTTTCAATATCGTTGCTATTCCTAGAAAATTAAATCAAAATGTTGATAGGTTAGCTGCTATTGGATCTTAGTTTGACATCCCCAATAGCATTTCAAAAGAGGTAGATCAATAACACATCAAGATTATTGTTAGACCTTCAATTCCAGATAATAATATTATTTAGCAAGTGTTCGACAATGATGAACAAATTCTGCAGTTCTTGTTTGAATAAGATGTCTTTTCAAGGCACAATCAAAACAAGTTATCATAGAACTATGGTGATCAAGTGATACAACTTAGATCTAATAAGATGCCTAAAGGTCTTGTCACCTTAGAGACTATCTTCAACAAGGATGATGAAGTCAAAAAAAATAAAGTCAGCCTGGTAGTCCAACAGGAACATTGTGCTGAATTAGAGTTGGAACCAAGTAAGAGCCTACAATTTGGAAAAGTAAACACTAATTCAAAAAAGAAAGCTTACACTAAATTATTCAGAGAATTCAGTGATGTTTTTGCATGGGGGTATGGAGACCTCAAGGGTTTCAATCCTACCCTTGCTCAGCACACTATTGAATTAGAGCCTAATGCTAAACCAGTAAGGCAAAAGAAAAGGCCTGTTAATCCCAAGCTTGAACTACTTATGCATAAGGAAGTACTCAAACTAATAGAAAGTGGCATCATCTACCCCATCAAACATACTAGTTGGGTTTCCAACCTTGTTCCTGTCAGGAAGAAGAATGGGGATCTGAGGTTATGTGTTGATTTCAGGGATTTGAATAGAGCCTCATTAAAAGACCACCATCCACTACCCTCTATGGAACAAATTTTGCAATGTGTCTCTGGATCCAAGAGATTCTCATTGTTGTATGGCTATTCAGGATACAATCAAATCTTAGTCAAAGAAGAGGATCAATATAAGATTGTATTTACAACCAAGTGGGGAACCATGGCATATCAGAAGATGCCCTTCGGTTTGTCAAATGCAGGTGCTACATTTCAAAAGGCAATGAACATAGCCTTTAAGGGCCTCATATACAAGTTTGTGCTGGTCTACCTAGATGACATAACTGTCTACTCAAAGCATGCAGTAGACCACATTAGACATTTGAGGCAGATTTTTGAAAGATGCGGAGAATTTGAGATATCCCTTAATCCCAAGAAATGTGTGTTTGCAGTCCATGAAGGAAAACTATTGGGATATGTAGTATCCAAAGAGGGAATCACAGTGGACCCTGAGAGAATTTTAGCCATCTTAGAACTATCATTACTGCATCACAAGAAAGGACTCCAATCTTTCATAGGAAAGATTAACTTTGTTAGGAGATTCTTGCCTAACATTGCAGAATTACTCAAGCCTTTGACAGCCATGTTGAGGAAAGGTTCAGCCTTCAGTTGGACCAAAGAAGGAAAGGTTAACTTCCAAGCTATTAAAGAAGCCTTAAAAGAAGCTCCTACTCTCCTAAACCTGAATTTCAATAAGGATTTTATCCTTTAAGCTTATGGAGGTCATGATGCTATATCTGTGATGTTGACTCAAGAAAATGTTGAAGGATTGGAGCAGCCCATTGCTTTCTTTAGCA
Source organism: Chamaecyparis obtusa (assembly GCA_027943335.1). NCBI lineage: Eukaryota > Viridiplantae > Streptophyta > Pinopsida > Cupressales > Cupressaceae > Chamaecyparis > Chamaecyparis obtusa. The sequence goes on along the minus strand of BSBK01013593.1, from coordinate 26,211 downwards.
AGGGTTTAGAAGAGTATGAACAAAGATACTCTTTTGTAGAAAAACTTGTTCTTGCTATGGTAAAAAGCCTCAAAAAATTCAAAAATTTGTTGACCCATAGCAAGGTGCATTTGATGGTTACTCATCCAAGTGTCAAGGAATTTTTGCTTTCTAAGGACCTAAATGAAAAAAGAGCTGGTTGGATCACTAAGGTGATGGAATATGACATAGATATTCAAACTACCAAGCTGGTTAGAGTGAGAGGTCTTTGTGAGCATCTGGTAGAGGATGGAAGTTCAAAGAAATTGAAATACATAGATGCATCTCTGGTGGTGTATTCTACAGGAGAGCAAGCCAAGGCAACTAGCTGGTTGCCTAATATGATCAATTATTTGAAGATAGGACAATATCCTCCAGGCCTAGATTCAAAAAAAAGGAGGTATTACAGGTTACAATCTATTCCTTTTGTGCTGATAGATGAAATTCTTTTCAGAAAGGATCACAATGGTGTCCTTCTAAGATGCATAGATTCAGAAAGGGTTACAGATGTCTTATTTGAGTTTCATGATGGAGCTTCTGGTGGCCATTTCTCTCCTAGGACTACATCTTTTAAGATCATGAGGGCTGGATACTATTGGCCATCTATCTTCAAAGATAGTCATGATTATGTTAGAAGATGCATCAAATGTGCTATTTTTGTAGGGAAAGAAAGATTTGCAACTCTACCCCTACAACGAGTCAAAATGGAGCAGCCCTTCATGAAGTGGGGTATAGATTTCATTGGCATGATTAACCCTCCATCTAGTGCAGGACACAAGTGGATAATCACTACAACTAATTATTTCACTAGGTGGATAGAGGCAGTTGCTTTAAAGGAAGCTAATGAGAATGTTGTTTTAAGTTTTTATGATGACATCATTCATAGATTTGGCATTCTAGATTCTATAGTTTCAGATAATGCATTAGCATTTATAGGCCTCAAAGTCTCAAAGTGGGCAGTCAAGAAGGGCATCTATCTGAATACAAGTTCCAATTACTACCCTCAGGGGAATGGTTTGGCAGAATCAACAAATAAGAATCTGATTAGAATAATCAAAAAGACCCTGCAAGATAGTCAAAGGGACTGGCATACCAAATTGAGATCTTCCTTGTGGCTAGATAGAATTACTCCAGAGAAAATCATTAGTAATTCCCCATACATGTTGGTCTATGGAAGAGAGGCTAAGTTATCTATTTCAACTGAATTACCATCTTTGGACTTGGCCACTTAGTATGCCTTGTTTGAAGAGAGTGATCCTATGCAAATCAAATATGCCTAGTTGATGGAGCTAGAAGAGATTAGAGATAAATCAATGCAAGATATGGCATTCCATCAGAGTCAAACAAAGAGAAGCTTTGATAAAAAAGCCAGGGTCAGAAACTTCAAGGTTGGAGATGTAGTTCTCAAATGGGATGAGTTCAGGTCAAAACCTGGCAAGCACACAAAGTTTGATTCCTTTTGGGGTGGACCATTTGTTATAATAGAGTGCAGAGGATCTAATGCTTTTCAGCTTTCAACCCTTGAAGGAGATGCCCTGCTAATCTCAGCGAATGGTTTCCACTTGGAGCCTTGCTTTAAGGTTAATCCCTCTCTATAGGTCCTTGTAAATTCTTGTCAATATTTTTCTTTCTTTCTTTCCCTACTTCTAGGTTAGTTCTTATTTCCCAAGAAGTGCTCATGCACAGGTTTGTCTTCCCGGTTCAGTTTTTTGTCCCTCTCCCTATCAGAAAGTTTTTATGCTCGAATAAATGACTCTTGTGCCCAATGGATTGCTGCAAGGCAACTGGTCTAAATGTCTTGAAGGCTGACATCCCACAGAGGTCGCCAAATTGTTGCCCAAAATTTCCCTATCATCCATTTTTGGCCACGGTCCTATTTTTTCCAAAGAAATGTTCAAGTGTCCAAAACCTAGTGTGTTTTCGACCTCCTCTCTGAAGGCTTAGGATGTTTCTTCCTTTTGGCCCAAAATTTTTATGTGTTTTCGACCTTCGCTCGATAACCTTCTATGTTTTCAACCACTGCTACACTTCACACTTCTCCGGTGTCAGTGTTTTCTATCCATGCAACTCCAACAAGTGGGGCCCAGTTAGTTTTCGACAAGTTGTTATGTGGGTTGTCTCATGATCGCATAAGTCCTTTTCCACTTATGCGACCATGTGACTAACCATTGACGGTACTGTTGAAGGATGCTAGCGGTCTATCACATGATTGTGTAGCCCCTTTTTAGGCTATGCAAACATGCGACTAGCCATTAACTACACCCTCTTCTATGCTTCTCACTTCTTCCTCTGGCGACTATTTTTCCATGTGTGCAACTCCGATCAGGTGGGCCCAGTGGATGGTTTCCCGAAACCACTAGCGATCTATCACATGATCGCATAGCCCCTTTTTAGGCTATGTGAACATGGAAAAACCATTAGCTACATTGATAAAGGTTGCAGTTTGGTGGTGGGCCCAGTTCTATATTCAGTCGGGTAATCTCGCAATGAAAAGAGGCATAGTCCTTTCTATCTGGCGATTATGAGACTTCCTTTAGTTGGGTAATCTCCTAATGGAAAGGAATATGCCAAAGGTATTACGAGACTCAATGACTACCGCTAGATAAAGCAAGGATCATGCTTGTCGCGTAGTCACTAGATAAACCTAGGGTTGGTAAAAAGTTCACACGACTTGGCGGCTGAAGGAGAATTGAACCCAGGGTGAACCTGGGTTAAATTTGTAGGTAGTCTTGGGGGCCCAAGGTGTCTTGCATGGCAATGGAGATAGTTTTAAAAGGGCAGTCACATGATCACATGAAGCTTTTCAAGCTCATGCGATCACGCGACCGTTGTTTTTTTCAAAGCGGTGGTGGATTCAAAGGGTAGTCGCATGATCGCATGAAGCCTTTTGGGCTCATGCAATCATGCAACCATTTCTATTTCAACAGATGGTGGTGGCATCGGTGGGCTCAGTTGTTGTTTTGATGAATGCTAGCGGTCTATTGCATGATTGCATAGCCCCTTTTTAGGCTATGTGAACATGCGACAAACTATTAGCCGCGCCGATAGGAGGTTGTACAATGTGGTGTTCTTGCACCGATGAAACATCAAAGAGCTAGCACCATCTCTATTTTAAATTCAAATTCATTGCGAAGATTAGATTTTGAGCATTCATGGCTTAGTGGGCTTGCAAGGATGTAGATGGATTGAGGCTTTTGTCTACGAGCAGGATCAGGGATGGGCACCCAGGGAGATATATCTGATTTGGCATGGATATTTGTAGAGCACATTTATGATCACAAGTGACTAGTTTTAGGGTTGATTATTGTATGCATATCTATGTAGCCCTAATTGAGATATTTTTGATTCCTGCCTGCATGCAGAGTTGTATATATTATTTTTTTTTGGAGCTTTTGAGTAGAGAATCCAGCAGTTGTAAAAAAAGAAGGTTTCTTCCCCAGAGAGCAATTTGTGGCATTTTCCTACCCTTTGGCTTTCTGCAGTTGTTAAATTCCCATTGATTGTTCAAATACTGAAGATATTTTATGACATTTTTCCTGTCTCTATGTCTTCTTCTGTGAGTTATCTCTTAATGGTTTTCAGTATTTTTACATGTTTCTCAGTGATAGCTTAGGGTTCTTGGTCCTTCTCTTTTTCTGCAATTTTGTGCACTGTTGTGGGTGATTGGATGTGAATGTCTCTGTGGGTATACTTTAACCCCTTAACAATAATGTCTCATTCCTATGCCTGGTTGTAGAAGCAGATGTTGTTTGCAGGTCATAAGTTGTGCCTCAATCTTCAGTAATGCTATTGCTTTGTGAAAACCCATCTTTTCCTGAAATAGCCTCTTTCTATTTTGGACCTTCTTATGAAATATTTATGCAAGCCTATTCAGAGAGCTATGATCTCCTAGACCTAAGCCTTTCACTGGTTTCATTGCTCTATACTGAGATTCATACCCCATTTTCGGTGCATCACCTAGTAGGATAGATTTGCTTCCTATCATTTCCCTTCCACGCATTCCTTCTATCCCTTTCCCCTCAAAGAATTTACATTTTCTATCTAAGAGAAAATCAGGATGATTATACAAGAGGAACCAGCCTAGAATCTGGAGGTCTCATCTTGGTGAGCAAAAGGTCCCACAACCTTGAAATGATTCCCATGTTATACTGGATTATCAAGACTACGAGAGCTTGAGATCAGAGGCGCAAATTCAGTGTATAATAATTAGCACATTTGGAAAATGACAAGATAAGTCCTACAAAACTCAAACTTCTCTGTAGTCACTACCTTAGTCAAAACATCAACTGGATTTACTTTAGTGTCAATCTTTGTAACTTTGAACTGACCTTCCTCGATCACATGACAAATGAAGTGACAATGAAAATTAATATGCTCAGATTAACGATGAAGTGGATCATCATGACCCATCAAAGCGACACTACTACTGTCACAAAATGAAACAAAAGCATTTTTTTTTGTAATTGGAATCATTCAATAGCCACTATAATGAAATCAACTCTCTTGCTCCTTAACAATGAGCCATGCATTAATGTTATCATAACATAGATGTATGATATACACATAATCATTTTTCCTTAGATGTATTTCAAAATTTAATTTGCTGTAGTAAATGACCAATTACTTACTAGTGTTGAAGTATTACATAGTATGACTATTTTATTCTCTATCATGAATTTAAAGGTTTTCATAATCAAACTATGCTACTACTTAGTTGAAAAAATATTTTGAATTCTTTTGTGAAAATCTGATATAGTGATAATTGATATTTGCAATAAAAATAAAATGACTTTTCTAATCAAAACAAAAAATAAATACTCATAGATATAAGATTTCACTTATATTCTTGATACTGTTACAACAAGAACTACAAATAAGTACAAATGTAAAAGATAATAGCACCCTCAATTATAAATATAAAAGTTAAAATTTTAGATGATACTTCTATTATATCTTTTATCTCCTTGTTCTATTATATCTTCTATCTCCTTGTTCTATCAATTGTGTTTAAGATAACATAGAGGATTGTACCAGCACTCATTATGTATATGTTTGGTCTGATATAGTTTTGCAGTAATTTTCAATTTTCATAAAGTAAGCTATTATTAGTTTGTTTAGTTTGGAAACAGATAATGCACTAGCTTCTTAGTGGCTGCTAATGTTAATGATGTTAAGATCTTTTTTATATTCAAACAAAAAGAAGTTTATATGATTTAATTCAAGTTTGATAATAAAAAAATATTTACAATTTTAAATTACATGTAAAGTTATAATTCTATATGTGAACAGTACTAGTTTTGATATTTTATAAGCTTTATCTAGTTTATTTTGATTTTCTTAAGAAAAATTAATTCATTTAACTTATCTAATTTATGTATTCTTATTAAATATGTATTATAAGATAAATAAATTAAAAAAAAAATTTGAGTAATTTTTTTTTCTAATGATTTTTTTCATTTATATTGATTAGTTTAGTGCATTATTTTTATTTTCTACTACCAATGTGCATAAAGACAGTCTTTATTAATTTATAAGTATATATGATAATCTTAGAATTCTAATTAATCTAATCATAATATATATATATATATTTATGATATTGACATAATTGTTTTTCCTTTAAGTGTATTTAAAAAATCACTTTAGTGTACTAAATGAACAATTACTCACTAGTGTCGAAGTATTATGGAGTATGCCTATTTTATTATCTATCATAAGTTTAAAGGCTTTTGTGATCAAAATATGCTACTAGACTTAGTAGAAATAACATTTTGAATTCTTTTGTGAATATCTAATATAGTGATAATTGATATTTTCATTCAAAATAAAATTTAATTGTTCTAATCAAAACAAAAAAGAATACTCATACATATAAGATTTCACTTATATTCTTGATACTATTAGAACAAGAACTACATATAAGTATAAATGAAAAAGATACTAGCACCATGATAATGAAAATTAATATGTCTAGATTGACAATAAAGTGAAAGATTGTGAGCCATTAAAATGGCACTAAGACTCGAGCACAAAATAAAATAGAATTATTTTTCTTTTAATAATTTAAATCATTTAACAACCACTATAACCAAATAAAATTTCTTACTCCTTTAGAATCAACAATGTATTCACCTTTAGTACAAGAAAGAGAAAATGATAGTTTCAACTTGGAAACCCAGCTAATGGCCACTCTAAAAAATTTGAGGATATTTAAATAGTAGTAGATCTGCATTTGTCTAAATCTACACCTAGATCATTATAAATACATCCTTGAATTTGTGTCTAAATCTACACCTAGATCTTATGTTTTAGGAAACATTTCATTAGATAAATGAAAAAGAGATGCTAAAGGAGCACTTACAAGATTACCTCTCAATGTAATAAATTTGTCCAATAAAATTTCAATGTGTTGTTTTTATGATAACCCAATTTTTCTCTTCTTCTTATCCTCAGGAATAGTCAATCCTAGAATTATTTTCACTTCCCCTAAAATTTTCATGGAAAATCATTTAGCTAATTATTTCTTAAACTCTCAAATAATTCTCATGTTAGTGCTAGTGAGTAACATGTTATCTACATAAAGTAGAAGTATAAAAAAATGAGCATTAGGAAACCATTTGAAATAGGTACATGGATTAGATTTAAAATTTACAAACTTATGCTTAGTCATAAAATTATCAAATTTAAGATACTATTGCCCGAGGCCTTCCTTGATGTCATACAAGGTATAGTTCAACTTACAATAAAGATGTTTCTTACCTCATTTTACAAACCCTCCATGTTCCTCGATAATTAATTTCTCATCTACATCTCTACATAGAAAAGCAGTCTTAACATCATGTTTCTCCTGGTCAAGATCCCGTGTGGCTATAAAATAAAAAACAAATGAAATTGTAATAATTTTCACACTTGGTGGAAAAATTTCATTAAAATCCACTCCTTTGTATTTATCATAACCTTTCACAAATATCGTAGCTTTATAATATTTCATGCCTCCATCTTCATCCTTGAATTTGAAAACCAATTTGTTCTCTAAGGCTTTCTAATTAGGCGGCAGAGGTAGTAGCTCCCAAGTTTATTTTTTCATTAATTTGAATTGATCTCCTTATGTATTGCATCCTACCATATATGAAAATCAAAAACCTTGAAAGGATCTTTAAAGTGAGTTGGATCTATTTGATTAGAAAGAAACATTTTGGGGTCTACCTGTTCAAAGATCAATAACTCTTACTCTAAAAACTTCGTAGGAAGTTTAGTATTCCTAGAAGACATCCTCAATTTTGTTCAACGTGACTCTGTTTCTTACTAGGTTCAAAAATATTAATTATACTATTCAATTTATATATTATGTTGTACTACATGAAAAAGAACTTTATTATGTTTTATATTCTCTAAGGCTTTAATATTATTATTATTAATAAAATTAGTACTTAAAACACATCTAAATGTTAATTGAGAATAGGTAAATAGTTAAAATTAAAATATTTTCCCTTACAATCATGGTTGATAGTATTAAAAGAGTGAACATAGACTATGTTTCTTCTCTTTTCATGTGTATAAACATCAAAATCATGCACTAGGCGACGCATTTTAGCAAACAACATCTTTGTCACAAGATATCCTTTTAGAAGTTGGATCCCACTGTCTAAAACCATACTAATCTTCACCATAACCAAAAAATACACAATATAATTATTTAGAATCTATTAGTTTTCAATATTTTTTGGAACAAGAAAAATTGCTTCTTAACCAAATACACATAGATGGTTATAAGAAATTTATTTTCCCAACCACCTCTCTTCTAGGATGTCAAAATATAATTGAGAAAGAGTTTTATTAATGAAGTATATTTTTATATTACAAGATTTTGGCCAAAAATCTTTCCATTACCCTACATTAGAAATCATACATGGAGATCTTTCAAAAATCATTCTATTTAACCTCTCTATTGCACTATTCCCTTGAGGAGTAATAGAGTGATTCTAATTCTATTAATATCATTATCTGCATAAAAATGATCAAAACCCATTTAACATAATTCACCCCCATTATCCATATACAAAAATGTGATGTTATTCCCAATTTAATTTTCAACGAAAGCTTTAAAAACTTTAAGTTTACTAAACACTTCAAATTTCTTATTGAGCATAAAAATATAAACCTTTCTAGTACAATCATCAATAAAAGTTACAAAATAGTTAGCACTTCCAAGAGGAGTTACCTTAGTATATTTAAATACATTCAACTAAACAAGCTCCAATGGTGTGAATTTATTCTCATGACCATTCTTCAAGAATGTGGTCCATTTCTATTTTTCACACATGCAATGTTCATAAAAGTCCAAATCAACTAACTTTAGACCTAGTAATTGTTCCCTTCTTACTATAACAATATGTCAATTCCTACTCATGTATGAGCCTATGATTCCAAAGAACTGATTTTCTATCCATGATTGATAGATAAACTCTCACTATACTATTTTTCTCTAAAACCTATAAACTACCAACTCTACTTCTCTTTACACACCACAAATCTTTCCTTGTTTACTTTCCAAGTATCAAAATAGAAGAAAGTATTGAATCCTTGATTGTCAAGTTGATTATCAAATACCCCTTAAGGTTGAGAATATGATAGACATCATTGAATATCCCTTTATCTCCACCCTTAAATGGAAAACAAACATCACCTTTCAATGAAAAAATATGACAACATGAGGCTTTGTAAATCTTATTGATTAAAAAAACAATTTTATTAATGGTGAATGAGAGTGAAGGAGAAAATTTGAATGTTTGAAAGATGAGAATTTCCTACAATCAACTTGGGAAGGGTTTGGTAGAGAGTACATATGGAACTAAGCACTTTGACCCCATTATGGGGTCCATGCCATTTGATAATCTCAAGGAATATGATGCGGTTAAGGTTCATGTGGGACTAGAGAATGTATTCTTCAAGAAGGGTGTAGTGGAGACTTTATCAGAAAACTAAAATTGGAAGGAATATTTTAGTGCTAATTTTAGAGGAAAGGATGTTTGTCTAGTTTCTCACAATTTAGTTGGAGGACTTCAAATCTTGGATCTATCATCCCTTTCTCTCAAAACAAGGGAAATTGGGTTCTCCCTTCTTTACTAGGTTTTTGATGTTGCCCCAATCTTGATTAGACTTCTTAGGTTACATTTAGAGTAATGAGATGAGGAGATATTTAAAGGCATTATCAATTTCTTTTATGGACTACTATCTTCGGATCCTATGAAATGTACATGGTAAAAGTCGGTGAATTTTGGATCTATATGAACATCAAGTAAAATAATGATTTACCAAGGAAAGTCTCTCTATTGTTGGATACAACTAAGAGGGTTGGGAGGATCATTTGTATGTCGTTAATATAAAATTTATCTTTTCACATCAAAATAGAAATGCATATTTGAAACCTCAAAAGTAACACAAATTGAAATACCAAGAATTGTTCTCTAGGAAACCCAATTAAGAGAAAAACCTTGGTGGGGATGAATTCCAAAAATAATCCACTAGTACACTAATAAACTATCTTAGCTATGATATCTTGCACTGTTAGGAGTAGATAAATAAAGCCAGTACAAAGTTCTCGTTAAAGGATAAACTCTTTTCTTTGAGTAAGCAAACCTGTTAGGAGTTGGTAGGATGAGCCTTTCTTTACTTAGAGAAACTTGCCAAATGTGAAGGTTATATCCACCTTATAAAGGTTAAACCCACTTTATTGAACCACTGTCGAAATGAAAGTATTAAAATATACTAATAATAATTAATAAATTAACTAACAACAACTCCCTTACTAAAAAATGGTTCCAATTAAGTCCAATGAAGTGATGTGAAGTGTGTGGATGTGGATGTGAGTGTCTAGATGGGAACCATTTTTAGAAGATCATTGTACTTAGTTGGAACCATTTTTTAGTAAGGGAGTTGTTGTTAGTCAATTCATTAACTATTATCAGCATATTTTTATAATTTCATTTCGACAGTGGTTTTGGAAATTGGCTTTAAAACCTTTAGAAGGTGGATATAACCTTCACATTTGGTAAGTTTCTCTTAGTAAAGAAAGGCTCATCCTATCAACTCCTAACATGTTTTCTTACTCAAAGAAAAGAGTTTGTCCTTTAATAAGGACCTTGTATTGGTTGTATTTATCTACTCCTAACAGTGGAAGATATCATAACTAAGATACTTTATTAGTGTACTAGTGTATTATTTTTGGAATTCATCCCCACCATGGTTTTTCTCTTAATTGGGTTTCTTAGAGAATAATTCTTGTTATTTAGATTTGTGTTACTTTTGAGGTTTTGAATATGCATTTACTATTTTGATGTGAAAAGATAACCTAATAAAAATGGTTCCCATCCACACATGCACATCAACATCTACACACTTCACATGACTTATTTAATTCCTTTATACAAGATACAAATGATTTATTACGTTGGCACCAATCAGGACTTTGTAAATATAAATGTTTACATAATCTCTTTTCAAGATGCACATAAGGTCTCAAATAAGAAAATAACAAACATGAGTTGACCAACATATTCCATAAACCAAAAAATATCATCGCACAAGGTAGAACACACCATATCCCATAGGTCAACACCAAATAAGACATTGAAAATTCACACACTAAAGTTGATTTCATCAAGAGTGTGATGATCAAGGAGCAGGGGAAATTATTCCTTAATAAGTCTTCTATCATATCCTCAACTCACATATCCTAAATCCATCTCACATCCAAGTAAACACTAAAATTCAGAGACAAACTCTATGACAAACCTTTGTTCTAGTTCCTGCAACTAGTTTGTACCAAAGTTGTTGTGACATATTCCTCATAAGTAATTAATGCATGCAATCTTATGTATAAGATCAGAAATTATTCTACATACATCGAAGATTGCAGAGTTAGACATCCAATACAAATATCATACAACCATGATGATTCTGAATGTTTCTATCTTAACCATTTTTACTACATCATTAGATACAATTAATCTTCTGAAACATATGTTGACATCAATGAAATTATACGTCAGGAATAATTCATACAATCTCCCCTTTTGTAATTTATCGAAACATATGATAAAAACCATCAAATTAACAACCATCTCAATATTCTCTACAAAGCTCCTTCTAAACCAGTAGGGGTTTTACTTGTGTTTATCCCTATTTTCCATCAGTGAAAAAGGGTTACTTTTCATTTTGAAAATCCTATCACTACAAGGTGTATCTTTTTCAAATCTTCATACCTAAAAAGAGGCCCCAAGTCACCCAAATAAGTATTTTTATATCCTACAATCACTCTCTCTGATGATTGCATCCAGGCATCAATTCCTTTGAAGAATATAGATCTGATAGCTACTAGACTGATTCATACTTGCATCAACTAGTTGTCGCACAAAGGGGATTTAACCCCAAGCATACCTCTGAGATACTCAAAGATATATTTCTTGAAAGGTTTAGTAAATATATCTTCTAATTGTTCATTTATACTGACATACTCAACTCTGACATCCTTTTCTACAACATTCTCTCTAAGATAATGATATTTTATTGAAATATGTTTGCCTTTTTGGGGCATAAAAGGATTCTTTGACATATTGATTGTGCTTCAATTGTGACAATGAATCAAAATTGGTTCTTCAAAGATTATTCCAATATCTTTTATCATCTATTTCATTCAAACAAACTATGAATATTTTAAAGAAGCTTCCGTATATTTTTTAATTCAGTAGTAGATTGAGAAACATAATCCTTCTTTTTGCTTAACCAAGAGACTAACGTCAACCTGAGGAATAATGCACCACCACTGGTGCTCTTATTGTCATCAATACATCCTTCACAATCTAAATCAGAGTATGCATGAAGGTTAAATTCATATGACTTAACATAGCACAACCCAAATTCTAATGTATGTTTCAAATACCTTAATATTCTTTTCAATCCAATATAGTGAGTCTCTTCTAGATCTTCTTAAAACCTCACAATAATTCCAATTGTATTTGCAATATCTGATTTTGTGTGTGTTAAATATTGTAATCCTCTAATCATGGATCTCTATTTTTTTTGATAGACACTTTGAGTTTCACAAGTTATAGTAAGATTGCATCTAGTAATCATAGGTTTTCCTTTAGGTTTTCAATCTTTCATGCCAACAAAATTTACTAACTCCTTGAGATACTTGGTTTGTGAAATGAAAGTTCCATATTTACTTTATAGTATAATTTTCAAACCAAGAAAGAAATTCATTTCACCAATCATATACATTTAAAATTCATCAATTCATTTCTTCCAAAAATTTATTTCTCATCTCATCATTTCCCCTAAAGATAATATCATCCACAAATACTTCTATGATCAAGATTCCATCCTTGCTAGTTATCAAATATAGATTACTATCTGCACTACCCTTTCTGAAACCAATATATAAAAAATACATGTCAAGTCATGCATAATAAGATCTAGGGGCTTTCTTTAGTCCATATGGAGCTCCATGTAGACCTCTTCTTCCATATGAAAATTCAAGAATGCATATTTCACATCCATATGATACACTTTTAAGTCTGGGTAGGAAACAAAGGAAATATAACTAGTCTTACTGCCTCCAACCTAGCCATGAGTGTAAGAGTTTCTTTAAAGTTTATTTATTCTTTTTGTGAGTATCCTTTATAGACCAATCATGCTTTGTTACTTATAACTATTCCCTCTTCATTCATTTTTTTTCTAAATACCCATTTAGTCCCAATAAAAGTTTTCCCTTCAGGTCTTGAAACCATACCCAAGTTTTGTTCTTTATTATCTGATCCACTTCTTCTTTCATTTCATTAACCCATGTTTTATATTTGCAAGCCTCATCAGTAGTTTTAGGTTCCACTTATGAAATCAAACATAATTTCTCTCTATCCTTAGACCTAGTTAACATGCCTCCATTCCTATCACCAATTATATTATCTTTAGTATGACTTCTTGGTATATACCTTAGATTTTATAGGAGCTTCTAATTCTCACTTACACATATTTTCCTCTCATTATTCAATTTAACCCACTCTTATTCTTCAATCATCTTTTATGAGTTATGATCATAGATTATTTCTTGAACTTGATACTTCTCATCAATTCTTACATTAATTATCTCAACCATCTTTCTTAATCTCATGTTAAAATGTCTATAAGCTTTAATTTTGGTAGAGTAACCAAGAAATATGCATTCATTGCTTCTTCAATCAAACATACCTACCTCATCATCTATTTTGATAAAATATTTTCTACCAAAGATTTTGAAATATTTCACAGTAGGAGCATACCTAAACCAAAGTTCATAAGGTAATTTTGTATTACCTTCCCTTATCTAAACTCTTTTTAATGTGTAAACCATGGTATTGACTACTTCCCTTCAATGCGCATGCGATACATTTCCTTTAATCATCATTGTTCTAGAAACATCCAATATAGTTTTGTTCCTTCTTTCTATAGTCCTACTTTGTTGTGGATTCCTAGGAGAAAAAGTATGCCTATATATATCCTATGTTCTTCTTAGTATAAATAAAATGTATAAAATGTAAAATCTCCTCCTCTATCTACACTCAAATGTATTATCTTTAGACCCAATTTATTTTCAACTTTTTCCTTGAAGATATTGAACTTATCAAATGCCTCTAATTTTTATTTAAGAAAAGAAACCCACATCATTCTAGAATGATCATAAAAAATAGTATGAAGTACCTTTCACCATAATAGGATCAATTTCTTGTACGACAATATAGATTTATATGCACCAAATCTAGCTTCCCTTTGGTAATGTATGAATTTCTCTCCAAACACCCTTTTGTTTCCTTTCTCATTACACATTCTCTGCACATGGTGTTATAGGGCTTAATTTTTTTTGGTAAGTACCTAACTACATTGTTGTTAATTTCCTTCACAATATTATCAAAATTTACATGAAAAGATCTTGTATGTGATAGCTAACATTCATCAATCTGAGAAACAAAACTTCCTACTTCTAGAGTATTCAACTAAAATACATTACTTGTTGCATTTTTTCCTAATGCAATTAAGTTTCCCTTTTTTACTCTTCTAGTGCATGATCCATTACTGAAATAAAACTAATAATATTTATCGATAAGCTATCCAACATGCAATAGGTTATGCTTACGTGCATCAATAAGAAATATATTAGCAGTGCTATTTTATCCATCTAGAGAAATAGATCCTACTCCAACAATAAATTTAGGAGTATTATCAAAAAATATGACAACTCTTCTATCATTCATCTTTAACTTTAAAAACTTATATTTATCACTAGTGATGTGATGTGAGCATCGACTATCAATGATCCATTCAAGTTTCTTGTCAACATGTGATACTAAGGTTTTTTCTTCATGAATAGGTTCATTATCCTTTATAGCTAAAAATCCAATCTCATCTATTATTGAATCATCTCAAGAAACAATATCACTAGCATAATAGAATTCCTCATCATATAAATCTAGCCTAGTGAAATTAGGTTTATATTTAGAGGGCCGTTGTAGGATATCTAGACAAAAAGTGATCAACTTTATTGAAAGAAAAATATTTTAAAGGTAATTTTCCTTCAAAGTTACCCTTACCTCTTTTCTCATTTCTTGCGATCAGAGAAACAAGTTCATCCATCCTCTTGTTTTCCTCATCAATTTTCATTAGTTCATATCCATAATCTCCAAGTTTAGGATATTTTTTAACGATACTAGTTCTCACAAGTCTTGATGAGGTCCTTTTGTCATTATGAATAGTTTCCTTGAATGCAATTTTTGTCTTCGGTACTAAATCCTATAATTTTTCCACCTCAATGGTTGTTAACTTATCTATCAACGTCTCTCTATTGAATCCTTGAGTTAATGGAATGAGCTCCTTAATCTCCTGCACTTTGATCTTGTAAATTGATGTCTAAGATCTCATAATCTTTACGTTGACCTCTTCTTCAATATAGGTGCCTCCAAAATTTTTGATCCTTTTAACAACTTCTAAAACCCTCTAGACAGAAGCTCTAACATTTTCACCTTCTCAGATTTTTAAATTTTCTATCTTTGTCTTCTAGTTTTATAACTTTGACTTCTTGATGTATTCGTCTCATTTATAAAGTGCTTCCAGTCTTCCCCAAATTTCATGAGCTGAATCTAGGTTCATAACTTGTGTAAATTCTATTTCAGATACTATGCTTATCAAATCTTTCCTCGCAACCATATTGCAGGAGAAAATCTTCTTTTCTATTAGCATTAGGAAAATCACTTTCTATAATGATATTTTTCTTAGTTTTTATAATCTTCCAATACTCAATTTCCTAGGAAAAGAAAATGTGTCCTCATCTTGTTCTTCCAATAGTCAATTTTTTTAGCATCAAGTTTAGGACTATCCTTCTTGTAATAATCCATCTTTAGATCACCTCAAGTGGTCAAGATTTCTCTCTAAGAACCAATAGCTCTGATACCAATGTTTGGATACAACTGAGAGGGGTGGGAATCAGTTGTATGACATTAATATAAAATCTATCTTTTCACATCAAAATAGTAAATGAAATATGAAAATTGAAAAGTAACATAGATAAGAACACCAAGAATTGTTCTCGAGGAAACCATGTTAAGATAGAAACCCCAGCGGGGATGAAATCCATAAATAATGCACTAGTAATAAATTATCTTAGTTATAAGATCTTTTCCTCTTCGAAGAGGATAAATACAACCAATAGAAAGTCTAGGGGTTATTAAAGGACAAACTCTTTTATTTGAGTTATCAATCCGTTAGGATTTTATAGGATGATCATTTCTTCGCTTGATGGAAATTATGCAATGTGAAGGTTATATCCACCTTCAAAAGGGTTAAACCCACCTTATGGAACCACTATCCAGATGAAAGTATATAAATATACTACTAAAAGATTTAATGAACTGACTAACAACAACTCCTTTTCTAAAAAAGTTCTGATGGAGTACAATAATAACATTGCCTACTCTACATCCATCAATCCTCCATCCACACATTCACATCGACATCCACACACTTCACATCACTTGTTTCACTCCTTTATACAAGATACAAATTATTTATTAGGTTGGAACCAATTAGGAATTTCCTAATAAAACTAATTACATAAATGCTTTTCAAGATACATATGGGATATCAGACAAGAAAATAAAAAACATTAGTCAGCCAACATACTTGAGAATCCACAACTTATCTTCATACTTGAGGTAGAATACACCACCTGAATAAAAGTAAAGGTCTTTCCCTCAATCTCCACACTTCCTTCATTTGATCTTTTTATGAAGATGTTGGTGATTGGTTTCTTACTGTCATGTAACCTTTCAATGAAAGTTGTTATTTTCCCTTTCTGCGGAGCATTCCAGAACTTTGTGTGTCTCTTCCATTTCACACTGTCATTCGCGGGATCCCTTCTATGTCTTTCACTCACCATCATGTTGATTTGTATTTGGGTGATTCTCTGGTGCGAGTGAAAAAAAATTTGTGTTTCTTCCTGGCACCAGTCATTTTTAGCTCTCTTATATTTTTCCTTTGGGCATGTATGCAATTCTTGGGAATGAATACCCAGAAAGAATGCGAAGGGGACACATAGTAGTTAGCCTTTATGTCCCTCAATTATATACCATTTATGGAATGGAACTTCCAAAAATCCTCATTACTTATCATATTTACCATTTATGATTCCCTCGGTTCCTCAGAGTTTATCCATTTCAACTAAATCCTTCACCTCACGAGGAAAATATCCCCCATGATGTCGTCTCATTATTGCTTCCTTTTTAATTGTCAAGTGTTCAAACCAATCTGTGACATACTTGGCTTCCCTATACATGTGGGATATATGAACCACTTCAAATGATTTAAGGAGGGAACATGTTTCTTTTACCATGTTGGATATAGTCCATGAAGGGGAATAGTTTAATTTTAAGTAGTTGATGATATTCATAGAGTCTCATTCTAGCGGAGCTTTTTGATCCCTATATCATGGGCTAGTTTGGTGACTTGGAGGGCTGCACTTTCTTTAGCAAAGTGGTTAGCTTGAGAGCCAAGAGGAAGGATGATAGCTATAGAACCAAAAAAAAAAAAGTTCCTGATAACACCTCCACTATCCACCAGACCAAGATTCCCCTTGGCCACACTGTCAAAGTTTTCTTTAAACCATCCTTCCAAGGGACAACTCCAGGTATAGTTCTATCTTTTCTCCCGGGCGGCATCCTAGAACTTTCCTACAAAATGGTTAGAGCCACCATAGTAATAAAAAATTTCTTTCATAGCGAAATGGATCTTTTCAAAGATAATTTTTGGATGAGAAGAGCTATCTCATAATATTCTATTATTGCATTCTTTCAAAACTCCCTAGCAGAAAGTGTGGAAGAATCCAAGAACAAAATAATAAAAAATTAGAATTAAACATAGAGAAATCCCATTGACAAAAGAGTTTGGGGAAAGACAAGGGGAAGCACTAGGAAAGATCCAGATAAGAAAGGAGGAGATTCCAGATGATACTTACAAAAGAGTAGTGAATAAATAGGTGATTCACCCATTTTGCTTGGCATCTATAGAGAACACACCTGTTGGGGATCTGGAAGCCTCTCTTGATGAGATTATCAACTATCAGAATGAAATTATGAAGTAAAAGCTAGAAGAAGACATTGATTTTGGGAGTAAGGCCAGGGATCCTAGCTTTATCCCAAAGTGGTTTAGTAACCTTAGTCTGAGACAGCTGAGAGGAATTGGAATAGGCCACTATGTAGTTTCACTCCAGAGAGCCTTCCCAAATGATCTCATCATGGGTAAAGGATAAAGAGACCGCATTGAGGGCTATCATTAGGGAATCAGATCTTGAGACACATGGGAGAGGTCATCCCATTTATCATCCAATCTATAGTTGCTAACTTGGGAGCCATAGATTTGGGTACATTCTTCCCTCCAGATATTGAGAGACACACAATCTCTCATGCAACCCATTTGAAGCCAATTGTCATTCCAAAATTTTATGGACTGGTCATTCCCTCTCTTTCCATTTTACCTTGGATTTAGCCAAATTCTTTGCATTAAGAAAGCTATTCCATATTACAGAGCCTTTAGGTGAGTCAGTCTCTTCAAAGAAGATCTTTATTGAGTTGTTTATGAGATACTTTTCTTCAAGAGTATCACGACATTCCCCTATGCTATTAAAGCTACACCATATTTGTTTTTCTTGAAGAGGTTTATTGAACGGTCTATTTCTCCTTATCTCGAGGTTGCTAGCTTTTTTTGGGTGACAGAATTTGTCCCAGGCTATAAGAGGGAGTCTCTTATGGTCTTCAGTGCCTGTTTTTGTAACCTTAGTAGGAATAGAAAAGAGGCTTAAAGCGTAGGTTGGGAGGTTTTGTAGAGTAGATTTGACTAGTTGGATGTTTCCTTCTTGGCTAAGGGAAACCCCTTTCCAACCCACAAGCTTCCTATTGAACTTGTCAATAAGTTTGTTCCAGAAGGCTTCTAGAGGTTTAATGCCTAAAGGAAGGCCCAGATAACTAGAAGGAAGATAATTGATACTACAACCTAAGATGTCTTCTATTCTCCTTTTTCTCCCCTCAAGAGTGTTGATGAAAAAGATTGAGCTTTTATTCCAATTTATGGATTGGCATGTCACTCTAGTGTAGGAGTTGAGAAGATCCTTCACCAATTTGGCTTCTCCCATCGAGGCCTCACCTCCTAGAATGGTGTCATCCATGAAATGCTAATGAGAGAAGACTTATGTCCCAGAGGAAGGTTTAATGCCTTTTAGAGCCCCAACACTCCTAGTGGTAGAGATGTGCCTACTAAGGCAATCTTCTAGGATGATGAAAACAATTAGGGATAGGTGATTCCCTTGTCTCAATCCCCTCGTGGGTTTGAGAAAGGCCGATGGGGAGCCATTGATCAAAACTACTAGAGAAGGAATATAAATGATTTGCTGAAGGATCTTGTAGGTATGAGAATTTAAACCAAAGGTGTCTAGAAATAAGAGAATGAACTTCCAATTGACCTGATCATAAGCCTTGGAGAGGTCAAGTTTGAGGAGAAAACCTTCCCTTTTGCCTTCTTCTAAAGAGTGAATCACTTCGTGCACCATCATGATGGAGTCCAAAATCTATCTTCTAGGCACAAAGCTAGATTGCTGCCATGCAATTAGGGAGGGGAGGACTTTAAGTAGCCTTGAAGTGACCACCTTGGAGATGATCTGATGAAGGGTTCTCCCCTTAATACCACAAACACATAACATAAAAAGAGAGCAACAACAATTTGTAAGAACAGAAAATGGGCTTCTTATTATCTCCACAAATGTGGAATTACAAATTTTAGAATTACAATATGCAAAGCCACATGGGCATTTCCCTTACAATATTTTATAGGAAAAATCCTCGAATCATTACCTAGATCTACCTAGAACTGCCCAGAACTACCCTAGACAACACTACGGGCCTTCTTTATAGAGGCAATTTCCACCGCCTGAGAAGGTTCCAAAAATTTAGCCATTAAGGATGACTATACATAGAATTATTTTATTTTCACTATTTTTACAATAGGGTCAGCTCAAAAGAAATACAAAATATGCTTTTGGGTAGCCCAACTTCCGGAGGCCATAACTTTCTAACCGTAGCTCCGTTTTTCTATTATTACCACTTTTTAGAAATGCCAGGACAAGATCTACAGTGCCTAACTCACGTAAGCTCCAGTCTGCCAGGGGTTGATCATGATGGGAAGCCTCTAAGGCCTTCAAAATTGACCTGAAAGATTTCATACCCAAAAACCTCAATAACTTCACTAATACAGATGATGTGGCAATGAAACTCAATTGGTAGGTTGATATGACTAAGATGAACCTCCAACTATGAAATCAGAACATTCCAAGATCATATGAGAAACTTACAAAAAATAGTAAGTTTCCATAAATAGTAGCTTTGCACAAGATAGCCCTTATTGAAAAGAAAAAAAAAATATTTTTGGGTGATGCAAGATTGCTCTTACACCCAGGATGCTCCTGCATCAGACACCTGGGATAATTTGAGAAGTGACCACGTAACGTCTCAGGTGTGAAGAGGAAAACCAAGATGGTTAACCTCCTCCCTTGTTAGCCATGATGAATCTTCAACAGGTCATCCTTTCCACTTAACCAAATATTCTTCATATGTCATATTCCTTGTGCTTCTACCAACATGACTGTCTAGTATATCCTTAATCTCTTTGATAGTTGAACTAGTTGTCGGAATACTCCATTGTGCTTATGTGATCTCATCTTCAACACCTCCTTCACGATACTCTATTAGATCTGAAATGTTAAACACTGGTGAAATATTCAAATCAGTAGGCAATTCTACCTCATATGCATTTCCTGAATCATTCTTCTTCAGTATCTTACATGGCCCAAACTTCTTCATTTTCAGTTTGTTATATGTACCAACTAGAAATTGCTCCTTCCACAAATGAACCATGACTTCATCTCCAACCTGAAATTCCTTATGCCTCCTTTTCTCATCTTCCTTTGCCTTATACTATGCATTCATCTAGGTAATATGCTTCCTCACCTCCTCATTGATGTTCTTCAAGTATTCTACAAAATCCTCAACTTCAGCACTACTTATTTCCCCTTTATCTATCTTCCTCAACTCAAATGCATTTCTAGAACTACTACCATAAACAATATGGAATGGTGAATTACTAGTGCTCTCATTGATAGAATTATTGTATGCAAATTCCACCTATGGTAAAATCAAATCCCATCCTATTGGCTTATCTCCAGCCAAACATGTCAGCAAATTTCCCAAGCTCATATTCACCACCTCTGTCTGTCCATCAGTCTGTGGATGACGTGATGAACTAAACTTAAAATCTATCTTCAACTTCTTCCATAATGTACGCTAGAAATATCCAACAAAATTAGTGTCTTGATCTGAAACTATGGTCTTTGACAAACCATGTAGTCTCACTACTTCTCTAAAAAACAATTCTGCTACATGAACAACATCATTAGTCTTCTTGAAGGGAATGAAATTTTCCATCTTCAAAAATTTTTCAACCACCACAAAATTTGAATCATGTCCCCGCTGAGTCCTTGGTAAAGTAGGAACAAAGTCCATACTGATATCCTCCCAAGGCTTCTTTGGTATAGGTAATGGCTGATACAACCCTATATTCTACTTCACTCCCTTTTCCATTTGACATACTCTACAACTCTGTACAAGCTTCTTGACATCTTGCTGCAACTGTGGCTAATAATAATTCTCACTAACCAAAAAAAGGCTTTTATCATGACTAAAATGTCCAGCCAATCCTTAGCTATGCTTCTCCTTGATGAGATTATCCCTCATAAAACTTCATGGAATGCACAACTAACTCCCTCTAAATAGCATATCCTATTGGATGATGAAATCAAACCGCTTCATTGTGTTTAGAGTTCCTTGAGCCCAACCACATCAATCTACATTTCTGTCAGTAATAGTTGCCTTCTACTAAGCGCATCTACAACCCTGTTAGACTTTCCACTCCCGTGTTTCAAAACAAATGTGTAATTCTGCAAAAACTCAACCCATTTTAAATGTCTTTGATTCAACTTTCCTTGACTATTCAAATATTGCAAAGCTTGATCATCAGTATACAAAACAAACTCCTTAGGAAGCATATAGTGTCTCCACTTCTTTAATGCCTGAAATATAGCATAAAATTCCTGATCATAAATAGAATATTTTCTTTTGGAATCATTTGACTTCTCACTGTAATAAGCAATAGGTTTAACTTCTTGGCTCATAACAACTCCTATTGCAGTACCACTAGCATCACAATCCACTTGAACCACTTTATTAAAATAAGGAAGTGCTAAGATAGGTTGTTTTGTAACTTTCTATTTCAATAGTTTAAAACTCTTATATGCCCCATTAGTCCACTTGAACTATTTTCTATCCCCTTTCATTATTTCAGTCAAGGGTCCACAAATACTACTAAAATTTCTGATAGACTTTTTGTAAAAGCTAGCCAAACCATGAAAAGATCTTACCTCAGTAGCACTCCTTGGAGTAGGCCATTCAAGGCTAGCCTATACTTTCTCTAGGTCCATTTTTAGATCTTCTGCTAAAAATATAAATCCCAAATACACTAACTCTTTCTTCACAAAACTGCACTTCTTCAAATTTATCAACAATTTATCTTCTCTCAGCTTCTCAAACACCCTACGAGTATGCATCATATGCTCCTCCAATGTCTTACTAAAGATCAAAATATCATGTAGGTAAAAAATGACAAACTTACCCAGAAACTCTTTCAGAACCTCATTCATGAGCCGCATGAAAGTGCTTGGTGCATTGGTTAGCCCAAAAGGCATGACTAACCACTCATATAGTCCTTCCTTTTTCTTGAAGACAGTCTTCCATTCATATCCTTCTCTGATCTGAATCTAGTGATATCCACTCTTCAGATCTATCTTGGAGAAATACACAACTCCACTCAAACAGTCTGTAATATCATCCATTCATGGCAATGGAAACCTGTACTTGATTTTGATCTTGTTTATTACCCTGGAGTCTTTATACATCCTCCATTATCCATTCTTCTTTGGTGCTAATATTGTTGGTAGAGAATAGGGACTCAGACTCTCTCAAATCAACCCCTTCTGCATTAACTTATGTACTTGTCTATTTAGCTCTTCACTTTCTGCTAGTGTCATTCTATGTGTTGTCTTATTTGGCAAACTAGCTCCTGGAATCAAATCCATTTGATGATTGATCTTCCTTACCAGTGGTAATCCATCAGGTTCATTATCAAACACAATATCCTAAAATTCATTCAATAAATCTACAACTTCTATAAGTACATCTTCTACTTCCTCTTTACTAGCTTTTAAAATTAAAGAAAAACACACATGCTCATGCCTTAGACCATCTAGGAACTTTCTTCCATCAACAAAAGTTATTCTTGCATTACCACATACCTTTTCTTCTATGTCATTCAATGGCTTTATCTTATGTCGCACTCCATCCTTCGTCAGGGAATAGGTATTGACATGACCATCATGTACAACACACCTATCAAATTGCCACAGTCTACCCAACAACATATGACATGCATCCATAGATATGATGTCACATAGTACCTCATCATGGTATCCACCAATCATGAACTTCACTAGGCATTGTTCATAGACCATGACCTTGTGGTCATCCTGCACCCAGGAAATCCAATATGGATGTGGGTCTTTGTGTCTCTTGAGCTTCAACTTTGTCACCATCTCTTCTGACACCAAATTTATAGTGCTTCCACTCTTAATAATGACATCACAACATGTACTCTCACACTTGCATCTAGTGTGAAATAAGCTCCTCCTTTATTTAGGTTCATTCTCACAACTCAGTAAGACTCTTTTGTTAATTAGCATTTCTCCTCTTTCAACATCTTCAAAATGTGATGATCTGACATCTTCATCTACATGTGCAACCCTAGTCTAGCCATCATTTCTCTTGTTTATCCTTCCTTGGTGTTCAAGACATTCAAATGCCCTATGACCTTCTTCTCCATAGTGAAAACATGTTCCACAGAAGCCTCCTTTTCTAGATCCTTGTCCTCTTCCTTTTCCTCTTTGATCTCTATTATTATGATCATGGAAATAATTGGAAGTGTTTCCTCTCTAATTTTGACTGCTACTGGCTTCATCCTTCTTTTTCGGATCTTCATTTTGGCCACCTTTTGACCATCCACTAGATCTTCCACCACGATCTCTTATGTTTTGTCTGCTCTTAAACTTCTTGTTCATCTTTTCCTCTACTTTTAGGGAAAACTAGTATGCCTCTTCAATATTGTTCATTCAAACCAGATTCAACTCCTCCTGAGTGCTCGGCCTCAACCCATTAAGGTAATGGGTAACTTTCTCCTTATCAGCTTTTGCATGGCCTATTCTAATGAGGATTCAATAGAACTCCTTGGTATACTCCTAAACAGATCTTCCTGCTTGCTTCAAACTTTGCATTTTCTTCAATAGGTCAAGCTCATAATCAAACAAGAATGAATTGTTGCTTCAATTTATCCACCATCCAATCCCATCTTGTGATTTTATCCTTTCCTCTTTGATTTCACTCCAATTGAATCTCCTACCACCAGATCTTCGCATGACCCTTTAGTCTGGCCTTCACAAACTTGACCTGATTAGGATCCTCAACATCTTCATACTCAAAATATTCTTCTAATTCATTGATCTAGTCGATCAATTCCTTTGGATTAAGGTTTCCTAAAAACGTAGGAACCTCAATCTTAGGTCTTTTCCCAATCTTGGAAAATGGCCCAAAAAAGTCTTTCTTCTTCCTGGTTCAGAATTTTGCCTTCTTCTTGATTAGAATTTCCTTCTCCCTCAGCTTCATCCTCGCTTTCGTCTCTGACATTAAGATTCATTCCTTTACGAATCTCTTCTTGCAATGATCACACTTGTCTTTGGAGTTCTCTAACCTCAAGCATCACAACACCAGCTCTTCCGCCATGTTCCCTTCATGGAGGCATTCTCGTGCTGCTTTCTAAAACCCTAAACCATGGTCCTGGTGCAAACTACCTCACAGTCGGTGATTTGTTTACACACTCAGGAACTTCCACTCTGATACCACTTGATGAAGGGTGCTCTCCTTAATACCTCAAACACATAGTGAAAATAGAGAACAACAAAAAATGGAAGAATAGAAAATGGGTTTCTTATTATCTCCACAAATGTAGAATTACAAGTTTCAGAATTAAAATATGCAAAGCCCACATGGCCATTTCCCTTACAATATTTTGTAGGACAAAGCCTTGAATCATTACCCATATCTACCTAGAACTGTCTAGAAATTCCCTAGACAATACTACCAACCTTTTTTATAGAGGCAATTTCCACCACCTGAGAAGGTTTCTGAAATTTAGCCCTTAAGGCTAACTATACATAGAATTATTTTATTTTCACAATTTTTACAATAGGGTCAGCTCAAAAGAAATATAAAAAATGCTTTTAGGTAGCCCAACTTCCGGAGGCCATAACCTTCTAATTTTTTCTATTATAACCACTTTTTGGAAATGCTAGGATGAGATCTATAGTGCCTAACTTGCGCAAGCTTGAGTCAGCTGGGGGTCGATCTCGATCTGGAGCCTCTAAGGCCTTCAAAATTGACCTTGAAGATTTCTTACCCAAAAACCTCAATAACTTCACCAATACAGATGATGTGGCAATGAAACTCAAGTGGTAGGCTGATATGACTAAGATGAACCTCCAACTATGAAATCAAAACATTTCAAGATCATATGACCAACTTACTAAAAATAATAAGTTTCCATAAATAGCAGCTCTGCACAAGATAGCCCTTATTGAAACGCAAACAAAAATATTTTTCGGTGATACAAGATTGCTCTTACACCCAAGATGCTCCTACATCATAATCTTAAAGAATGAGTTGCAAAGGATAATGGGTCTAAAGAGCTCCATCAAGTACGCCCCAATGGTCTTAGGGATAAGCACCAATAATGTAGCATTAAGCTCTTTGAGGAGGTTTTTTGAACCAAATAATTCCTTCACCACTTTGACCACATCTTATTTCACCACATCCTAGAAAAGATTAAAAAAGAACATTGGAAAGCCATCAATACTAGGGGCTTTGTCTCCAGGAAAAGAGTCTAGGACTTTCTTGACTTCAGCCATGTCTGGGATAGAGCAAAAAAAATTGTTTGGCCTTCAGTAATAATTTTTAGGATTTTGTTAAGCAAATTATCCTGACCCTCTTTGGACATCTCTTGGTCTTTTGAGAGGAGGGAAGAGAAGTAGGCAATGGATTCTTTCACTATGTCCTTATCCTCCCTGCAAGAGCTGGTCTCCCTTCTTAATTATTCTTATTTTATTAGCCTCTCCATGTCTCATAGTGGAGAGATGGAAGAATTGAGAGTTTTAGTCTCCTTCCCTTAGCCAAATGGACCTTGATCTCTAATTTTGGAAAGTCTCCTCCTTCCCTATAATATTGTGGTACTATTTTTAGGATAGATTTCTCCTTCTTCAATTTGTTCTCATCATAGCCCTCTTTTTGAATTTATTATTGTATGAGGTTTAAGTTCGTGAGCATCTTGTCTTTGGATATGAAGATATGGCCAAATTTATCCTTCTTCCACTGTTTGACATTGAATTTGATATTCATTATCTTTTTCATC
>BSBK01013592.1:0-37445 GCA_027943335.1 Chamaecyparis obtusa | reverse complement strand
TCTATATCTTGACTACTGTTATTTTTGCTTTCATTTATGAACAGTTCCTCTCTATTGCTAGTGACTAAACAGCAAACTAGAATGCATATATTACCAAGGGGACACTTTTTTTTTTTTCTGAACTCCTCTTATGTATTATACACAAGGCCAATGAGTTTTTTTTCCAAACTCCTCTTATGTATTATACACCAAGCCCAATGAGGTTAGGGTAGCAATCTGTTTGAGCCCTGTCGTGGTGATCCGCTCGACAACGGGTCCCATCCTAAGTTAGGTAATCCATTTTAGATCTAGTTGAAGAGCCCACCCGAAATCATTCCTTCGAAACTTAGAGGCACCCAATTGCCTTAATAAAAGCCATCGGGAGACTCGAATCCTCATCTTCCTTGTAACGATTCTCAACATCTGTTCTACCAGAGCCTTGGTAGCAGGGGGAATTAGGCTTGAATGTGACTCTTCTCAGCTCAATGTTCTGCTATGTAACTATTGTGATTTCCATGATGGCCATGGCTGAATTATATTGCAAAGCCCCTTCCCCCTTCTCTAGCATAATTGCAAAAAATAGCAAGCCTTGGACTTTGTAATACCCTCTTGAAGGCTCTCAAACACCAAATGCCCAACCAGGGATCGACTAAGTAAGTGATATTGAAGGTTGTCAATTTCTAATTTTAGATATGATTTTCACAATTCATCATAACTATATGACTTTAGTTTTTTTTTTTATTTCAATCACACTATATTATCTATAATTATCGATAGTTTTAATAGTATAGTTCTTAAAATCTTATTGTTAGGTATGTGGTTGATTGTTTTGATTACATATTTCTTCAAGTCTTTATGTCAACATGTAATATAGATTTGGTTTTTTATTAAAAGTATGGAATTTCATTGTCTATTGCTTTAAAGTTGATAAACAATTAATAATGTTGTTGATGGTTTTAAATGTATAGTTCTGAAAGTCAAAAGATAATTAATAATATTGTTAGTTTTATTTTTTATATGATTATGTTTTATGCTCTTGACTATTTTATTAGATAGTTCTTAAAGTCTTATTTTTTATAAATAACAAAGATTTCATTTTTCTATATTAAGAAATACAAAATGTCATTTTCCTTAACCTTATTACCATCATACATGTGTGAGAGAAGTTCAAACTTCATATATCTATATTAGAAAGCAACTTAGACATATAATTAATCTATGTACAACAACATAAATCTTTTCTTCTAATTTACGAATTTGTGTATGCTTACCTTAAATTTTACCATTTTTTACTAATTAGCTTTCAACAAATTACATTTA
Source organism: Chamaecyparis obtusa (assembly GCA_027943335.1). Taxonomy (NCBI): domain Eukaryota; kingdom Viridiplantae; phylum Streptophyta; class Pinopsida; order Cupressales; family Cupressaceae; genus Chamaecyparis; species Chamaecyparis obtusa. The sequence goes on along the minus strand of BSBK01013592.1, from coordinate 36,146 downwards.
ACTTAGGCAAGAACTTTGACGCTTTGCATCCTTGTTCAATTTATAACAAACTTATAAGCTTTATTAAATAATTCCATTGTCTCAATTTTCTTCTAAACATAAATTTATTTAACCATCTAAATGTAAAACATTGCAAGAACATCCAGTATCAAACTAGTATTTGTTATTTAAACTTCCTCTTACTATGTTATTCATTTGTTTAGCCTTTACATTTTAATTTTGAACGCTCGCGTGAGAGTAAGAGGTTGAAATGGAAACTATCATAAAGAAATAATTTAACATGGTGTTGTTTTATTTAAACTCCTTAAAAGGTTGATATATGCATTGGAGTTATCTTTTATTATTTTATTTTTTTAAAGTGAACAAGTCACTACATTCACACCGTGGTTTTAATTTTCAAACCCTATGAGATAACCTCTTATGCTTACACACTTAACATCATTTTACTATCAACATGATGAATTACTAATGAGGCTAACATTTATTCAAGTTGTGATATTGCTATCATAATTGTTCATTGTACTCTTTCACCTTATTTTGTTATTGTTGCCAATTTGATTAAAATTGTCATAATTGTAGATGTTTGTGTTTCTTTTGAATAGATTAATAAAGTAGTATCACATATTTTTATTAAATGTTTAAGAAATTCATTTATAGACCATATTATTAATATCCTTATGCCAAAAATACTATTATTATTAACTCAGATATGTATAATATAAACGATGGGATTATATCTTTGTATAGTATAAAATTGATCGCATATCCATCGTATTATAGGTAACATGAGAATACAACTTGTCGTACCTAGATATTAATATTACTACCATACCAGTATAATGATGGTGTCAGATTGTCATTAATAATATTGAAAAGATGTGGAGTGTTTGGGAGGCTATGACCTGGCGCAAAGATTTTTCCTTGACACTTGAAGACATATTATTTTAAATTGCATCGCTAGGACCAAGAAAATTATGTTGCAATGTGGCCATCAGTAATAGTTGTTCACTTATTTAATTTGCCTGTAATCTTATTTTATTTTACATTAAAACCAATAAGATTTATTCCAAAATAAAATATGGATGGTGTGAAGGCTGTGGATATGCAACAAGTGAAATGACATTGCACAACCCAATCTTACTCACCCTTGCATTCACGAGTCACTATTATTTGACTTGAACCAAGTAAGAATATAGTTGTGAAATATTTATTTTACATCAGTAATTAATGTGATATGAAAGATGAAGGAAATCATTTATTGGGCTCTCAATACAAGGTACTCAATAGAGGGAGATGTAACACCCTCTATTATCTCATCGATAGAGATCTTGGATGGATAGAGATCTTGGCTCTTCCATCATAGATTGATATGATTCAATGAGAATTTCATGATAGAGTTTTTAGAAACATTTAATTTTATTAGTTTATAAGTAAAAGTGATTGCATCGATTTATGTCTAATTAATGTTAGCAGTAATATTATCACTTGTTGTTCTGGAGCTTGATATTTTATTTTATCATCTTAGTAAGTTTCAAGGGGCAAGAAGGTCTAAGAATCTCTTTTCTCAACAAGGGATGATAAAATTAAAATTACTATTATTGAGGTCAGTTTGCAACATTGCAGTAAAGGTAACAAATTTCCACTCCTAAATCTTGTCTTCACTATTTATTTCCTCTTATTATACTTCTCTATCTAATTTATATCTTATATAAAGATAAAATAAAATGAACTAGTTTCTTCAAATTACATATGAGATATGCCTACTCCTAATATGTAAATCTATGAAAAGATCCTTGGGCTGGTTCTTAAGTGGACATCGACATGTTAATATATTTATATGAATGAGAAGACCCTCCTACACAAGAAAGCTCAAACCGAGGTTAAGGATACTACTTACAGGAATACTAAAGCAAAGCCACAGGAGATGAAAGATGATCTTTTAATTTCTTCTTATTCACTGGTTTATTGGTGCATCTGAAAAGAGTTTTTTAATTTATTTATGCATTACTATACTTTACTCTTACATGCCTGTAAAATATGGTTTAAGAGATTATTAATATTTTACTATAGATAAGGATGCGAAATGATTAAATGTTTTTTCTTATTTTGCACATATGCCCTTAATCAATGGATCAACTTCTTTTTACATATCTACTTACTTTTATGTCGCATCTAAAGTCTTCTGCAAGAGAATTATGGAAATTTTTCTTTTGATGAAGACAAATAGCCTCTTGAAAAATGTTTATTAAATTACGATCGATGTCATAACATCTTGTAAAATATTATCCCAAAAGATTTAAACTTTCATACAAAAACATAGATCTCTATTACTTTAAAAAAAATACTTGCAACTAAAATTTTGCAAATTTACCTGGTACAACTACATATATAACAATTATCTATGCATATATGAAGCAAATCCTACATTTACATTTCTGTGTATTTAAATAAGAAACTACATGATTTATATAGGTATATAACCCCCTTCATCTCATACTTGTATTTTCATTTAGGATAATAATAAGTAATATTTACATTCTTCCTGCATTTTTTAATTTATAGCAGAGAAGGAGAATATCAAAATGATTCATTCTTTTCAATAACTCAAATGATTTACACATATTTTAAAAAATTCATTGCTTTGTAACTTTAATGATTCACAGGGGAGATTTCCCTTTGTAAACAAAAGTTAAGTAGTCTGAACCTAAGTTTACAAGGGATTCAGAAACCATGAATCCCAAATTTTTTTAAAATCTTAATTTTAAATCGAAGTAAATATTAAACCTAATAAGGACTTTCTCTTTCATTATAAAGTGATACTTTTGGACAAACACCTTGATATATCCCTTGAAATTTCTACTCAAACAAGTATACAAACTATTGGAAACATATAGTAATAAGTCTTTATGTTATTTCACACTAGTAATGTCTCGTCAAAATATATTGAAATAACATTCCTACATTTTTATTTTTATTTTTCTAATACAAAGAAAAATAAAACAATACAATACAAGGCTCGCTCTCCTCCCTTCCATAATGGCATCATGGAGCCTTGTGGGCTCTAGCGATACCCCCGAGCAAGGAAGACACATTGCTCACCATGAAAATCTATGGTGATAGCTTGATAACATCTCACACTCATTATTTATACAATATATTATTCTAACATTATGTTTAACCAAATTTCATATAGTAACAATGCATGGAAAAACTATATCAAAATTAAGAATAAAAAGGGAAAGATGACTTATCATTCTCTCTTCAAGCTCACAAGTTTAGATCTCCATCTTCATATGTATTATCTTTTTTTCCTCCTCTATTAATTTCCTTTCTGATCTTCTCAACACAATTTCTCCAAAAGGAGAAGTGGGTAACACCCCCATTCTTCCTTCCCAAACCCCATATAAAGGACCTTCAACTTGCAAGGCTTCGATAGGGAGGTTTGGGTTGTACTCCTCTCCATAAATGAAAGTCTTTTCCTCATTTAAGAGGGTAGCATGCCCATAGTCACCCCACCCATACTTCATCCCTCAAATCAACTTTCAAACTGGTCACCCTCATTGATGGTGGATTTTGAGAGGGCATATCATGACTAAATGACAATATTATATGTTTAACAAGTACCCTTCCCATAGGTGTTGATTATAGGGGTCTATTTTTGCACAAAGATTCATGAAATTGACTCCTCAACACTTTTAAAAATCCCAAAGAAGGTCAATTCCGAAATTCAAGTCCATTTATGATTTCCCAACTCCAACTCTCAATTAGAAACCCTTGACAAATAACCCACACTATTAACTCCTCCAAGCATAACTAAACAAGGTCATTTTCCACACACACTATTTACCTTATAACTAAAAATGGTTAAGATTTTAACTTCCCAAATCTAACTAGCAATCACATTCTCATATTTGTAATTTATACAATGATTCATCATGAAATTTTAATTCATTTCCAATAGTCTATAAGCAAAATACATCATTATTACATTGGAGAGTGACAAGAATAAAAGATGCCATAAATGCATTACAAGAATCCTTAGATCTCCTATTAGAAACTATTTTGAAACTTAGTTTAATTTCAATTATTCATTTTCAGCGATAGTTCATATAGATATCTAGTTTGCTAATAAACAGAAGAAAATATCTACTGAAACAACTCAATTATAATCAAAAGCCTTGTTGAGCTTCTATAAATCTTTTATGCATATGTCAAATTAGGTTTGTATTAGTTACATGAGAGGTGGGGTCTTACAAATCTGGCAATGAGCAATGATGATTTGGGAAGTAAGAATGAAAATTTACATAATGAACTAGATGCAACAAACAAATTGTTGAACAAATTTAATTAAAGTTTTGTAAAGATTGATGAGAAAATTAGGAACCAAAGGATGAGTGGTGAGACCCATGGCCTTGGCTATGACAGTTTTGAAACCAATGAATCATCTGGATCCAAGAAGCCCAAACAAGATGACAAATCTTTGCCCAAAGTGAACAGGAAAAGTCATGGTAAGATAGTTTATAAACCAATTTTTTTTATTGGTCACAAGATAGGACATACTCCAAATATATGTTGGAATGGGCCTAGTACACCTATATGTTCATTTTTTCTTGAGGAGGGTCATACTGCTAGAGTTCGCAAGTATAAACCTAATATGGTTAATGGTTACTGCTATAATTGCAAGAAGTATGGTCATAGAGAAAGTGAGTGTAGGACAAAGATGAACAATCATGGATCATTTGTGAACTGGAAAAGACCTTATCAAAATAAGAGCCGATGGAATGGTACATATTCACATTGCCACAACTATGGGCACATGGCTGTGAATTGCAAATTGAGGACAAACATAGGTAATACTGGACCTTGTAAATCTTCTAGGATGACATGTTTCCATTGTCATAAGATTGGACATATTGCAAGATTCTGTAGGTCAAGAAATCAAGCAAACTTACTGGTGAACAAGATGAATGATCATAAAGGAAAACATATTGTGAATTTGGAAGAGACCAGAAAGAAGATGAATCAATTATGGGAAAAGAAGGATGAGAGAAAAACATTAGAAGGGTCCACATCTCCATCAAGTATAGACAATTCATCAACTAACTAAGCTTGTTTTGGCTTAGGGGGAGAAATCACTACCTGATCAATCTTAGACCCCCTAGAAGAATGTGTGGTAAGATCTATCTGCATATTTAGATGCATAATGATGAATCATGATGTGATGTGAAGTTTGGTTGCATTACATGAAGTTTTATCTATCGATAATTAGGTTGTAAGATGTTAAGTGGTGCATAGTTATGCTCAATCGGTAAATTGAAAGAAAAATAAGAAAAGAAAGTGAGAAATGAAGTTGAGCTACTCACGATTCAAAAAGGTTTCATAAAAGAGAAAATAAATAAAGGAAAGGGTGAAATTTGCAGTAGGGTAAGTAGGCACATCATATGTTGTAAGTGATAATGATGAAGATGTTGAAGTGGTATCTTCAACAACTAGTAAAGCTCCTATCGACAGACAAACAAGAAGTGCAACAATTAAACAAGTAAAAATCACTTCATTAGAGAAGTTTACAGTGAAGAGAAAACAAAGTTTCTACGGCTGATATGCCTGAGTCCTCCAAAAGAAAGATCTGAATCAGTGAAGTCTACTGGAAAGAGGAAGAAGGAGAAAGCACATAGAGAAAAAGGATGAGAATAAAAGTGAAGAAGAAAGAATTGAGTCAGATGAAGGCCAGTAAGAGGTGAAGACCACATGGAACAGGTCCAAAGTTGTAGGTGCCCCTACAAAGAAGATTGTGACATCCGATATGAGTAAGTTTGTTTCTATTAACAATATTTTAGATAAGGTTAGTAAATGGAGTATTTTGGTCATAGTTAATAAATATTATGACAAGTTCAGTAAGGATGATAAAAGTTAAAGATGTTGTTGTCTTTAGCATGAATAAGTTGAGTAAAGCCTAAATTGAACTACAAGGTCAAATCCCTATGTCTTTGTATGATAAGCTAGAAGAAAGATGGAAGTATGCACTAAAGCTAGACATAGAATGTATTGAATATGTCTTAGTGTAATTGCAATCAAAACTGTAAAAAAAAAAATATACAAGAGATATTTGGTAAAATCGGACCAACTTTCAAGACCAAGAAGAGGTTGATAAGATTTTTATATGGTGAGACTCAATAAGTACAGGATCTGACTGAAGTTATTTTGAAAATAAATTTTTGGACTGGAGGAACCAGAGAAAGAAGAAGTGCATGATATTGAAGAAGAACTAGCACAAGAGAAGTTAGAAATTACACACTAAGGAAGGATTATTGGAAATGGTAAGAACACAATTGATGACACTTATGTTCCTTATGCTCTAGAGGAATCAATGCAAGTATTGACAATGCCAAAAATTGATCAAGTAATAAAAAATGATGATGATGATGACATTCCGATCATACAAGGGCCTATTGATGTCTATGCTCTAAGCCCAAGTGAGATAATGGAGATTCTTACTTCTTTGCAATCTAAGGCCAAGAAACAAGTGATTAAGGCACAAAGGAAAGAATCCCAAGTCATCCAATCAACAAGAGATGTATTGTCAGATCTAATGTCAGGGGTTGATTATGATGAGTATGCTACACCTATTTTTTAATATGATATATTAGTGACTGTAGCAGAAGATCAAATGGAAATTCTAGAGGATGCAATAATGTGTTGATTCCAAAAGACAATGAGCATCAAAAGACAAAGAAATTATTTCAATCCATTGCATTGGAAAGAGTAATTTTATCAATAAGAGTGAATCAATCCACATTAGCCTTATAGGAAGGTGGTAATATTCTTGTCACTATTTGTGATTTTTTAAGTTTGTTGAGGATGTTGAGAAGAGGATAGTACCAAGTTTTATGGCTCACTTAGCTAAAAATTTTGGTATTTTGGTTGAAGAAGCAAAAATGAGAAAGGATAGAAGATTGAAGAATGTCGAGGTAGACTTAGTTCTACTAGATATGTGTGCATTTGATGCATTAGAGGAGTAAGCATTTTTTGTTGAAAGGACATATTGTTTTACTGGAAAACCTATTGAAGAGAATTGAAAGGAATTTACAATAGATGAAGACTTAGGCATAATGCTCCTTTGGAATTGTTGTCAAAGGGGGAGAATAATTAATAAAGAATCAAAGGGGACAAGAACTAGTAAGGGGGGGAAGAGTCAAAGAAGAGTAAGTCATGAATAAAGAGATAATTTATTTGCTTGGTGTTGTTGGTATTTTCGTCAATGCCAAAGGGGGATATTATTGGCATAACTAATGTAGAGATCAGATGAGTATGTTATGGCATGTGTATAATGAATATATGATGATAGGTGTTAATATGATTTAGAACAATAGAGAGGGGGGGTGAATCAGTTGTTCTCAGGTCCAGATGTATAAAATAAACTTTCAAACTCTTCAACAAATCAAATTTAATAACCAACAGCTACTTGGTCATTACTGAATACTTAATAGAAACATATAACAGTACAGTCCACTATCCAATAGTATTTAACTTGCAAAACATAGAAATGTTCAAACCAAAACATTCACACAAGCATTAACACCAAGATTTATAGTGGAAACCCAATTTGGGAAAAACCACCTTGTAACATGTTACTAATATTTTCACTCTTCTAAAGTGAGCTCTGTGAAAAGCCAACCCTGTCAAAGGTTACAAACACACTATTAGGTGTGACCCGGTTAAAGGATTTCAACCACTCTATTAAAAGTATGCCTTGTTATAGGACTTACATACATTCCATTAGAATGAAACCCTGTTCAAAGGATTTATACATATGACTGTTAGGTCAACCTTGATTAAAGGATTTCAAACTGATACAATGGTTATAAAGTAACAATAGGGTTTGATCTGAAAACATACAACTCACTTTGCAAATATCAGATCCAATTTCGTACACATATTTAGCTTACCGACTGTGATCCATTTCCATCTCCATCACTGATATGCTCAAAAATCCCTTCAAGCAATCACAACTCCTTCTCCTTCAGCCTTTTCTCCTTATACAATCAATAACAACAACTCCAACATTCTCTCTCTATTCAACCTCACACTTAGGTTTCCTTAATACCTCTTCGTTTAGGTCGATCCAACTTTTGCCGCTTAATCTCCTTAGTAGATCTTAGGGTTAGGTCAGATTCATCGAATCCTTCCAACTTTATGTTCTTCATCCATCCTTCTAGAAACATCTCAAATCTCTTTATGGAATCATAATAAAATGGTTTACAGTGCATTAAATGCTTCCATACAATCAATAAATAAAGTCAACACATTTTACATAATCCAAGAAGTCAACTATGTCGGCTAGGAATTTGGATTCTTCCTCAAATGTAAATTACTAATGCTCGGTCAATATTGTGTTCAACTCCTCAGTCTTCACTGGGTAGCCTGGTCACCACTAAAATTGTTTCCTCGACTAATATTGTCTTCCTCGGTAATTAACCAATGTTCGGTCAACACTGAATTTACTCGGCATATACTGGCTTGGTCGACACTAACATCAATTGGCTTAAACTAGATTTCTTCACTTTTTCTCAGTTAAGCCTACTTGTTTAGTCTTCCTTCTTACTTAGATAAGAAATACATTATCTTATCATTGTGCCAAATAATCAAGTACTTATTGAAGTATCAAGATAACTCAACCTTTCCTTAGGTGCTATTGTTATCAACCTTGCCCTGATCCTTCTCAACAATCAAATAGATATAGTACTTTCTTAGATAGCAATAGTCTTACTAGTTAAATTTTGACATCAATGATAGTACAACAATTGCTTCAATTGCAGTTTCCAACAATCTCCCTCTTTGGCATTGATGGCAACACCATATGAATAACACATGAATTACCAACCAATCCAAAACTTATATGTCCATCAGAAATATTTATAATATACTTAGCTTCATTTTGATTCAGAATCAATTAGCCTTGCTTTCATGACTGTCCACACAGTAACATCCACTTGATCTCTACTTGTTCCTTTCCTCTAAATTTCTCCCTCTTTCTTGATCTTCCATGGAATCTCACTATGTGTTTTCATATTATTCATCTCCCTCTTTGATATTAATGCCAAAGCAGCAACTAAAACATACATCCTTCAGATGTAGATGTCATCTAGTTAGTTCAATAGCAATATTTATCCCTCTATCATCTTTGCTTATGACTAATTATCAGCTTTGTTGTACTTGTCACAACTCTAGGCTGTTCCTAAAGTATGACCTTTCTCTACATCAATTTGTTAGATACTTTTTGCAACACATTTGATGCAGTGCTCCTAGCTTGACTAGGCAGCCTTAGTTAGGGGAAGAACCCCTAATTGTCCTCTCATATATTCATGAGCTTCTTTAGGTAAAGCTTTAGTGAATATGTCTGCTAGTTGTTCTTTTGTATTCACATATTCCATTCTGACCTCCTTATCATGTACCAATTCCTCAAGTAATGATACTTGATGGTGATGTGTTTGGTCTTTGTGTGCATTACTAGGTTCTTAGATATGTTGATAGCACTTGTGTTGTCAAGGTAAATGACAACCGGTTCAGTGATCTCTTCTTTCATGCCTACCAACAATTGCTTTATCCATACCCAGTTTGAATAGTTTAATGTTGCAGCCACATACTCAGCTTCAGTTGTAGATTGGGAAATGCAATTTTGTTTCTTTCTTGTCTAGGAAAATAATCTCTATCCAAGAAAGAAAGCTCCACCACTAGTACTCAATCTATCATCCACATTTCCTGCCCAATTAGCATCAGTATACACTCTTAGTTCAAATCTTTCATGCTTCTTGTAGTACAAGAAGTCCCTTTCAAATATTTCATTATCCTTTTGATAGCCATCATGTGAGTTTCCTTAGGATTGGTAGAGAATCTTGCCACAATCCCAACTACTAGAGCAATATCTAGTCGGTTGTGAACAACATACTGCAGTTTTCCAATCATGGATCTATACAAAGTCTAGTTTACTTCAGCATCATCATCATTTTTAGACAATTTTTGTCCAGTAGCCATGGGAGTACTTAATGGCCTTGAATCTTCCATACCAAAGGTTTTCAGTATCTAATGAATATATTTAGACTGGGTGATGAAAATACCTCTCTCCATCTAATATACTTGTAAACCAACAAAGAATTTGATCTCCCCAAACATACTCATTTCAAATTCAGTTTGCATTTCATTTGAAAATTTCTTACTAAATGATGTTAAAATATGGAATGTGTTAACCTTCAAATATGTGGGAAATATGAGATCAACTACTAAATCCAAATTCCCAAAGGAGAGATCCAAATTGATCAACCAAAAGGTTAATGCATAATTGAATCAATCTATGAAAAATATGAATGAAGAAGAAGATCTTATATTTTACTATGAAGAGTATATGCTTTAAATCTGAAATAATTGAAAGACAAGTACTAACTTCAAAGTAGGGCAGATCTGGAAAATGTTGATTTCTAGTGTCTGTGTGCATGTATTAGGCAATTCTGCAACCTGTTTCAGATTGGAAATGCCGAGGCGAAGAAAACCCAAAAAAATTTTATCTTTTTGATAGTAGGAAGTCTTTGACCCCGATAAAAGGTCAAAGACTACTTCAAAATTTTGAAGGTCAACTTTGACTTTGTTCACAGATCTCAAAAGTTCACCAAAAAGGGTATCCAAATCCAAGCTCAGATCCACAGTTCCGCACCTATACCTACAAGAAAAAGAGGTTTTTATTGTTTGTATGGGGGGTTTGCCTTGGTCAAACCCCAATTTGGAATCAACCTTGAAATTGAATTGAATTGTTAATGTGCATAAACAAAGTAAATGAAACAATTCACCTTGCTTATGTTGAAGTCCTTGTAGAGGATTCAAATCCTCAGATCCACAAGTATGGATGCTCCAATGAATGTAGAAGTATGTAGGATGTCTCAAATCAATGGCTTTCAACACCAATCTTTAATGGATCTTTGCATAGGAATAGACTTGGATGAATGTGGAAGGATGAATCTTCAAGGGGGCTCCAAAGAGATTGAATCCTTCAATGGCTAACAATGGATCTCCTTGATGAATGCTTGAATCCTAGACTTGAAGATGAATGGAGACTTGCTTTCTTTCCTTCTCCTTCTTGCTTGCTTGCACTTGAGAGCTTGAGAACTTTCTTGAAAACTTGAAAACTTGAAAACTTGATGTGAATTGATGGAGAAAATGAGAGAGGAAGGCTTCCTTTTATAGTGATCTAGGGCACAAGCCTCTAGAGAAGGCCGACATTGGGGAATTAAATCCAAATTAACCTTAACCCCTAGAAATGGACCCATATTAAATGCAATTTAAGGATTTACCATTATGAAACCCGAAATGGTTGACTCAAAAGCGGGAAAAAAAATATTTCTGAAACCCAACATCCAAAAATCATGGGATCCTGAAATTTGAACCCTGGGTCAAAGACGAGGTAGACCCTGCCCTAGGTCAAGGTCGAGGTCATCCCTGACCTAGGTCAGGGTCTAGGTCATCATTTACCCTCAAGATCATCTTTGACCTTAAAGTCAAAAAACCCAAGACCTCAATCCAAAATGCTAGGAAATGCAAAAAAATAGGTGAAAACAGAAGCAGAGAACAACATAATAGGGGGGAAAGCTAGATCCATGCAAAGACCCGATCAAGGTGCTTAACATGATCCTCGACCACTCACTTGGAGGGCTAAACACTCTTAACATGGAAGTGCTTCCATTTTAAGATGATACCTTAAGCCCCCACTTTAGCAAGAGTATGGACTCGATGAAAACTCTTGGTAAAGTAGATCATAATGAAAAGATAATCTTAGTGTAATCAAAGGGAAAAATAGAAATCTCAAGCCCCAGGGACTCAAGTCTTCATCAACTCCAAGATCACAATAAGAGAGACATCTCTAGAGAGAGAGAGAGTGTGTGTGTGTGTGATTATCTCACCCAATGAGAACTTATGTCCCATTGTGAACCACACAAGGAAACGACGCTACTAGAAATATGGAATTGAACCACCTAGTGAATGTGGCTACTCACTAGTCAACCCATCAAGGATTCACCCTTAGAAATATTCTATTATGTAAGAGTAGAACCAAATGAAAAAGAGATCCAGTCTTAAGGACACCTTTGACCTTAAGGGATCAAAATAAAATTTGAAACTAGCGGGATCAAGAGATCCTAATATATAAATCCATGCTTTAAGAATTAGTCACTAATCCAAAAAGGGAGAAAAGGTATCTTGAAAAATAATATATGCGTATCGAAAAGTATGTGTGTGCAACAGGTGAGCAGAGTGTATGCCCCCACATTAAAGTCATTGCTAACACTTTAACAAGAGCAATGGCTTTAACGGAAACATAAACAACTCTACTAATTACGTTTCTACTACGAGATGCCCCTAGACAAAGACAAATCAAGGGAAATACCACATAAACATACAGAGAACACAGAAGGGATCTACCTACCATAGGTTCAGTATGATCATAAGATAATATATATATGATATTATTGCAAATGAATTGACATCATTCCACAAAGAAAGTAGAACTACAATCACAAAGGAGGAAAGATCACATAAGATATATGAAGAAGAATCTTTTAGGACCATGACATGGAGACCAAAAATAATCAGTACTACCACATCTCAAATCCAAGTAGATTACAGAAGGAAACATGCATGAACAATAGCACATTTACAACATAACATGAAACAATATATAGGAGAATAGAGATACATATAAGGAATTGTACAATAGGTTCGATTCCTTTATCACCTTGCATCAATTGAGTAACAAGGGTCGTATAAAAGAATCTAACAACATTTAGCAAACACATCACTGGAGAAGCATAGTACAATAGGAAAACACACAATAAAGCTACCATAAAGGATAAGTTGATCAAGCATGCCACCTACTCTCCCCATCTCATTGTATATCATTTAGGGAAGGTGGGTAAGTCACAAGAGGGACTACATCCAACATAGTAGGAATGATAGCCATTTCCAAACAAGGATCCTCTTGAGAATCATCATGTTCGATACTAGATGTAATAATAAATTATGATGAAAGCATATTACGTAAATCAATGTCAATGTCAATAGTCTCATATTCATCATTAACATCATCAGTATCATCAAGAGTATCTTCTTCATCCAAATTAATTAGAATAGGATCTAAGATACAAATAGAATCATCATAATCATGCATCTTAACATCATTATTAGTAACAACATCATGCATAGTCTTATTCTAAGAAGGTAGAGATCTTTGAAGAATAGAATTACAAGCTTTAGCATGAGCATGACACTTCTTACAAAATTTATTAGCAAATCGATTCCATTTTGCTTTACTTGAAATAGGTTGAGAACTAGGAGGAACAACCACAAGATCCTTCACAGATTCTTTAGGAAGATTAATAGGATTATCAGGAATTGTAGGAACTTGATTAACAGAACTAGAAGCCATAGTTAAAGGAGGTATAGCAGGTGTAGGCAAAAGACCATGACTAAGATCCATAGGAGGTACACTTAATTTGAGAATCTTACGATGTTTATAGTCTTGATATGAACAAAAAAGATTATCAGGTTGAGGAGGACATGAATTAGGTAATGAATGCCAAAAGAAATCAAGAGTAACACAATCTCTAGGCCTAGAAGGTTGATATAAACTATGATTAACCATCTTCACTTTGTCATCATGAACAAATTTAAGACATTTATGGATAGGTGAAGCAACAACATGCATGGCTTTTAACCATGGTAAACCAAGCTTAACTTGAAATTGATCAGAAGTAGGAACAACAACAAAGGTAGTGTTCACAAGTTTTCCACAAAGTTCAACCGGCAAGTTAATAGAACCAAATGATGGATAAAGAAAACCATTACAAGTTTGAATCCACACATCCGATGTATCATAAGAATCGCATTGCAATTTTTTCATAAAAAGATTTTCTTTAGTAATAACATTGACTAAGGATGTAGGATCAACAAGACAACCACGAGTAGGTATCTGGGAAATCCTAGCATAAATGTAAAGGGGACCATCAGGAGCTTTAATAGTCTCAAAATCATCAAAGGTAATTGAAAGTTCCCGAGGTCTTTTATGCTTAGATTATTGTCGAGGTTTAGGTTGAGTTTTCAATTTAGGCTTAGGTTTTGGTTGAAGTTGAGTTAGAACTTGAGGTTGAATATGAGGTTGAGGTTGAGGTGGAGATATAGTTTGACCAACATGCTCCACTTGATTAACAACATGATTGAGATCATCCATCTTTGAATCATACACAATTTCCATAGAAGATGGCTAAGCAATGGTATTAGTATCATGCGTAGGTAAAGGATTCGTATAGATTTGAAGGTTTTGATTAGGAGGAGAGACAGATTTGTTCCCACTACCATCAATATTATCAATAGATAAGGCATTAGAATCAATTAAGTCTTGAAACTTATGTTTTAAAGAATAACACTTCTCAGTATCATGACCATTCTGACGGTGATATTGACAAAAGGTTTTAGGATCAAAAGATATAGATGAAATTGTTGCAGGTAAAAGAATTTGAATAGGAGGTAAAGTAATCATATTAGCAGTTAACAACCTATTCATAATAGAATGTAAAGATTCAGAGAGAGGAGTAAACGTACATTTAATTGAAAAGCAGTGGATGTAAAAATGGCATTGTGAGATGCAACAACAACTTGATCAGCAACTGCATTTGCTTGTTTGTTTATCTTGACATAATTGTTAAACTTTTGAAATTTGTTTGGATTAGGAGCAGCATCACTCTTATCAACTGGAATAGGAGTCATTGGAGTGGTGCTCTCAAATTGACTCACTTGTAATTGATAATGATGAAGCGCTACACAAAGTTGTTGAAAAGAGGTAAATTCAGTAAGCAGAATCTTATCTCTAATATCCTTTTGCAAATTTGAAATAAACATACGTTGAATATCAATATCAGGAACTGGATAGGAAATCTGAGCATGGAAATGCTTAAATCTACCAATAAATTCAGTCAATTTTTCCTTAGCACTTTGTTTACAATGCATCAAATTGGTCAGAGACACTTGCGGGCCAATGTTGTTTTGAAATTGTTGAATAAATGCATTGGCAAGTTTAGGAAAGGAATCAATAGAATAAGGAGGCAAGGAACAATACCATTGTAAGGCCTTGTCATGAAAAGTTCTAGCAAACAATTTGGCTAAAATCCTATGGTCATGAGCATAATCACTACAAAGGATTTGGAATGTTTTAACACAATGAACGGGGTCTCCTTTTCCATTGTAATTCTCAAGATGAGGCATATCAACTTGTTGAGGAATAGGAGTACAAATGATATCTAAGGACAAAGGGCTTCCCATGTCACATGTAGGAACACTAAACTTATTTTAAGTTAAGGATGCAAGTTGTTGTTGTAAGGATGAAATAGTTTGAGCCAAACTGATGATTGTTGAATCATTAGAGGAAATAGGAGTAGCAACATTAGAAACACTAGGTAAAGTGTAAGAAGCTACAGGAATAGAAGACACAACTAGAGGAATACTAGGAACTACAATTGGAAGCAGATTAGAATAAGTAAAAGGAACATTATGATAAGAAGGTTGTGATGTAGGAAGGGACATAGGAGGAACACTCATAGGAATAGAGGGAACCATCATAGTTAACAAATAGGTAGGAATACTAGGTAAAGGATTAGAAGAGGGTTCTACACTAGTGATAGGAGGAATCAACCCTAAGTCTTGAGCTTCTTGAGCTAGAGTTTTAATATTTGAATGCACAAGATGAGTAATACCACGCAAGAGGTTAACACCTTGATCACTATCATGAAGAACTTTCTTAAGAGCCTCTATAGCTTGAATAGAATCTTGATTATGGTTTTCTTGAATAAGCCAATTACCCATTTTATCAAGTCCAGTGGAAAGTTTTTGGACTTGTTCAGGATGAACTCTTAAAGCATCATCCTCATCATGAGATGAGTGAGAAGAGTTTTGCTCCATAATAGGATTGGAATCATGAAGAATCAAATTATCATCCGAGATCCTAAGGAAAGGAGAAGAAGATTCAGGATTAAAGGCACCCATGATTCTACAACTTCGTCTATCTGGAATGCTATAAGTAGGACTAAAGGTAGTAAAGCTTATAAACCAATGCAATGCAAATGAACTAAACTAACACAAAATATTTTGATTTTATATGAGATACAAACACATAAAAGGAATCTAATACATGCAAGATCTAACACCATAAAACATAATAAAGCATCTAATTCCACAAAAGAAAGGAGAGTAAGTATGTCGGGTTCACCAAAATGAATGATGTTAAAATATGGAATGTGTTAACCTTATTCAAATATGTGGGAAATATGAGATCAACTACTAAATCCAAATTCCCAAAGGAGAGATCCAAATTGATCAACCAAAAGGTTAATGCACAATTGAATCAATCTAAGAAAAATATGAATGAAGAAGAAGATCTTATATTTTTCTATGAAGAGTATATGCTTTAAATCTGAAATAATTGAAAGACAAGTACTAACCTCAAAGTAGGGCAGATCTAGAAAATGCTAATTTCTAGTGTCTGTGTGCAGTTTCAAGCAATTCTGCAACCTGTTTCAGACTGGAAATGTCAAGGCAAAGAAAACCTAGAAAAATTTTATCTTTCTGATAGCAGCTAGTCTTTGACCCCGATAAAAGGTCAAAGACTACTTCCAGATTTTGAAGGTTGACTTTGACTTTTTTCGTAGATCTCAGAAGTTCACTGAAAAGGGTATCCAAATCCAAGCTCAGATATGCAGTTCTGCACATGTACCTACAAGAAAAAGAGGTTTTTGTTGTTTGTATGGGGGGTTTGCCTTGGTCAAACCCCAATTTGGAATCAACCTTGAAATTGAATTGAATTTGTAATTTGCATAAACAAAGTAAATGAAACAATTCACCTTGCTTATGTTGAAGTCCTTGTAGAGGATTCAAATCCTCAAATCCACAAGTATGGATGCTCCAATGAATGTAGAAGTATGTAAGATGTCTCAAATCAATGGCATTCAATACCAATCTTGAATGGATCTTTGCATAGGAATAGACTTGGATGAATGTGGAAGGATGGATCTTCAAGGGGGCTCCAAAGAGATTGAATCCTTCAATGGCTAACAATGGATCTCCTTGATGAATGCTTGAATACTAGACTTGAAGATGAATGGATGCTTGCTTTCTTTCCTTCTCCTTGTTTCTTGCTTGCACTTGAGAGCTTGAGAGATTGCTTGAAAACTTGAAAACTTGATGTGAATTGATGGAGAAAATGAGAGGAAGGCTTCCTTTTATAGTGATCTAGGGCACAAACCTCTAGAGAAGGCTGAAATTGGGGAATTAAATATCAATTAACCTTAACCCCTATAAATGGACCCCTTTCAAATGCAATTTAAGGATTTACCATTCTGAAACCTGAAATGGCCAACCTGGAAGCGAGAAAACAAATATTTCTAAAACCCAACATCCGAAAATCATGGGATCCTAAAATTTGAACCCTGGGTCAAAGATGAGGTAGACCCCACCCTAGGTCAGGGTCAAGGTCATCCCTGACCTATGTTAGGGTCTAAGTCGTCATTGAACCTCAAGGTCATCTTTGACCTTGAAGTAAAAAAACCCAAGACCTCAATCCATAATGCTATGAAATACAGAAAAATAGGTGAAAATAGGAGCAGAGAACAACAGAACAGGGGGGAAAGCCAAATCCATGCAAAGACCTAATCAAGGCACTTAACATGACCCCAGACCACTCACTTGGAGGGCTAAACTCTCTTAACATGGAAGTGCTTCCATTTTAAGATGATACACTTACACAAGGCATCTTGTCCACCAAATATAATATCATCTACAAAAATCTTAGCCAACAAGATTCCTTTACCTTCTTCATCTTTCATGTACAAATTGTTGGTGTCATTTGTCCTTGAGAATCCAATCTGTATTAGGTAGTTGTGCAGCCTCTCATACCATGCTTTGGGGGATTTCTTTAATCCATACATTGCCTTATTCAGTTTAAAAACCATGTGTCTCTTGTTTGGATCAACAAATCCTTCAGGTTGTTCAATGTAAACTTCTTCTTCTAATATACCAATTAAAAATGTAGACTTGACATCCATTTGGTATACCTTGAAATCTTTGTAGGTAGCATATGCAAGTAGAGTTCTTACTCCTTCCAATCTTGCTACAGGGGCAAATGTCTCCCCATAATCTATTCCTTCTTCTTTTGCGTAGCCTTTGCATACCAATCTTGCTTTGTTCCTTGTGATTTGTCCATGTTCATTCAGCTTACTTCTGAACACCCATTTAGTTCCAATGATATTTTTTTTTTCTGGTCTTGACACCAGAGTCCAGGTATCATTCTTCTCTATTTGGTCTATCTCCTCATTCATGGCTAGGATCCAATCTTCATTTTCTAATGCCTCCCTTGTTGTCTTAGGCTCAAATTCACATAGTAAACATGTAGGGTCTCTTAACTTGCTTCTGGTCAGAACTCCAGTTTCTTTGTCTCCAATGATTTGTTTAGGTTTGTGATGTCTCCTTATATATTGTGCCAAAATAGGTTCTACTCTCCTTTCTTCTTGCTCTTCAGGTTCACCAACAAGATTGTCAGATTCAGCTTTTGAATGCTCGGCAACCTCTTCCTAATACTCAACAACTTCCTCCTGTCGCTCAACATGTTCTTCTTGTCGCTCAACATTGTTTCCCTGATGCTCGACATTGCTTACCTGAGACTCTGCATCAGGTGCAAGTTTTTCACTTGCCTCTCCTTCTTCTATATATACAAAAGATCTGTAATCTTTTGATTCTCTCTTGCTTTCCTGTTCATTTTTCTCTACATACTCATCAACTTTGACATTTACACTTTCCACAATTTTGTTAGTGTTAGAGTCCAAACACTTGTAAGCTTTTCTTTTTGTGGAATATCCTAGGAATATGCCCTCATCACTTTTAGCATCAAATTTTCCATTCCTATTGTCTTTTAGTATATAACATTTGCTCCCAAAAATTCTAAAGTACTTTACATTAGGTGCATACCTATGCCATAACTCATAAGGTGTAATATTTGTACCTTTTTTTATCTATACTCGGTTAAGGGTATAAACAACTATAATTACAACTTCTCTCCAGTACTTTTGTGAAACATTCTTCTCGATCATCAATGTCCTTGCACAATCCATGATAGATATGTTCCTTCTCTCTGCTATACCATTCTATGGAGGTGTTCTAGGTGCAGACATCTGTCTCTTGATTCCTCTATCATTGTAAAATAGATTAAACTCATTGGATATGAATTCTCCACCTCGGTCAGATCTTAGACACTTCAGGTTCCTACTTGTCTCCTTTTCAACCTTAGCCAAATACCACTTAAAAAATTGAAAAGCATCAGATTTTTCTTTTAAGAACATAACAGTCATCATTCTAGTGTAATCATCAACAAATAGAATAAAATGTCTATCACCACAATAGCTTTGTACACCCATAGGTCCACAAAGGTCAGTATGAACCAAATCTAAAGCATTCTCAGAAATAAAAGTCTTGCTCTTGAGACTAGACTTTGTCATCTTACCCAGCTGACATTGTTTGCACATTACATTCTCAGGTTTCTTCAATCTCGACAGTCCTCTCACTTTCTTCTTTTTACTGATTTATACCAAATTATCAAAGTTAACATGACATAACCACTTATGCCATAACCATATATCATCAAGTTGTGCAATCATACATGTCTCTTCAGATAGGTCTAGATAGAACAAATTACCTCTTGTTTGTTCTCCACTTCCAATCAGTTCACCAGTGGCATCAAATGTTTTAGCCTTCCTGTGATGAAATTCCACTCGATAGCCAGTGCTATTGAGTTGTGCAACACTTAGCATATTATAGTTAAGACCTTCAATTCAATAAGCATTTTCAAAAGTGTCTTATCAGTCAGCTTAATCAATCCTTTACCCCTAATAGGACATGGTGCATCATTACCAAATTTAACACTTCTACCTTTGTAATGATCTAAGGTATCAAACTTACTTTTGTCACTAGTCATGTGGTGTGAGCAACCACTATCAATAATCTACTTATCATTTTTGTTCACATAGGATACCATTGCAGTTTTCTCATCCTCATCAGACTCATCTTTCATAGCAACATAGACTACTTCAATTTCAAAATCATCACTATCACTATCAGTTTCTTCTTCAGCAATATAGCAGGATTTCTTACCTTTTCTTTTGTAGTCCTTGTACCTTCGATAACATCTATCTTCTCTTTTGTCTTTATGCTTGCTATCTCTTTCCTCATCCTTGTCATCCCTATTAGGACATCTTGCAGCTATATGTCCAACTTTATTACATGAGAAACATATGATAGGGAGTTTACCTTTATACTTCCCTTTTCCCCTCTTTAATCTTCTGGCCATAAGAGTTTCAAGATCCTCTAGTTCTTCATCAGATACATGTCACTTTCACTTTCACTCTCACTGATGCATCTTTCCTTTTCTTTCTTTGACTCTTTCTTTTATTTACTCAGAACCATTTGTGACTTAAATGCAGATTCAACATTAGCAACAGTGAAGTTATCAAAATTAGAAAGCTCAAAAGTAGTAAGCTTACCAAAAAGACTTTCCAAAGTAAGAGTATTATTAGGGTTACATCTAGATTCTTGAATTGCTAAAATTTTGATGGAATAAATAGGATGCAAAGTTCTCAAAACTTTTCCAATAATAGTTTCATCATCAATAGTTCCATTGGCTCCTCTAATAGCATTTACAACTTCTTTTATTCTACCACAATACTGTGCAATATTCTCACCTTCTTGCATTTTCATTTCATCAAATTTACCTCTTAGGCTTTCAACTTTTGCCCTTAGTACATTTATGTCACCACCATAGATGTTTGCAAGAGTGTCCCACATTTGTTTCACATTTGTGCAGTCTTTGATGTCTTCAAATTCTGAATAGCTTAAGGCAGAAGTAGTCTCCAACATTGCTTGATTGTGCTCTTGTTTAGGTCTCATCTCCTCGGTAGTTAGAGGTGCAACAGGTGTAACATATTCATGCTCAATGTAATACTTTGTTGAATCACCAATACCGGCTAGATGCAATTTTATCAGACTCTGCCATGTAGGGAAGTTCTCCTTATTTAGCTTCGATACCTCCTTCTTATACATCTTGATCCTTTACTTCAAGTACCTTTAAACTTGTTCTCTGTAAGCACCAACAACTCTAATACCAATTGTTAATATGATTTAGAACAACAGAGAGGGGGGGTGAATCAGTTGTTCTTAGGTCCAGATGTATAAAATAAACTTTCAAACTTTTTAACAAATTAGATTTAATAACCAACAGCTACTCGGTCATTACTGAATACATATAACAGTGCAGTCCACTATCCAATAGTATTTAACTTGCAAAACATAGAAATGTTCAAACCAAAACATTCACACAAGCATTAACACCAGGATTTATAGTGGAAACCCAATTTGGGAAAAACCACTTTGTAATGTGTTACTAATATTTTCACTCTTCTGAAGTGAGCTATGTGAAAAGCCAACCCTGTCAAAGGTTACAAACACACTGTCATGTGTGACCCGGTTAAAGGATTTCAACCACTCTATTAAAAGTGCACCTTGTTATAGGACTTACATACATTCCATTAGAATGCAACCTTGTTCAAAGGATTTATACATATGACTGTTAGGTCAACCTTGATTCAAGGATTTCAAACTGATACAATGGTTAGAAAGTAACAACAGGGTTTGATATGAAAACATACAACTCACTTTACAAATATCAGATCCAATTTTGTACACATATGCTGGCTTACTAACTGTGATCCATTTCCATCTCCATCATTAATATGCTCAGAAATCCCTTCAAGCAATCACAACTCCTTCTCCTTCAGCCTTTTCTGCTTATACAGTCAATAACAACAACTCCAACATTCTCTCTCTATTCAACCTCACACCTAGGTTTCCTTAATACCTCTTTGTTTAGGTCGATCCAACTTTTGCCACTTAATCTCCTCCGTAGATCTTAGGGTTAGGTCAGATTCATCGAATCCTTTCAACTTTATGTTCTTCATCCATCCTTCTAGAAACATCTCAAATCTCTTTATGGAATCATAATAAAATGGTTTACAGTGCATTAAATGCTTCCATACAATCAATAAATAAAGTCAACACATTTTACATAATCCAAGAATTCAACTATGTTGGCTAGGAATCTGAATTCTTCCTCAAATGTAAATTACTGACACTTAGTCAATACTATGTTCAACTCCTTGGTCTTCACTGGGTAGCCCGGTCACCACTAAAAGTGTTTCCTCGGCTAATACTGTCTTCCTCAGCAATTAACTGATGTTCGATCAACACTGAATTTACTCGGCATATACTGGCTTGGTCGACACTAACATCACTTGGCTTAAACTAGATTTCTTCACTTTTTCTCGGTTAAGCCTACTTGTTTAGTCTTCCTTCTTACTTAGATAAGCAATACATTATCTTATCATTGTGCCAAATAATCAAGTACTCATTGAAGTATCAAGATAACTCAACCTTTCCTTAGGTGCTATTGTTATCAACCTTGCCCTAATCCTTCTCAACAATCAAATAGATATAGTACTTTCTTAGATAGCAATAGTCTTACCAGTTAAGGTTTGACATCAATGACAATACAACAATTTCTTCAATTGCAGTTTCCAACAGATAGGATGATCATTTATGATGTTGTCATTGATGTCAACTTAGTATTTGTTGGTTGAAAATGTTCATGTTATGATGAGGTATGTTCAAGAGGGTAGATCCAAAGCTGTAGTAAGAGATGGAGTGTACGATCATAAAGGAAGACTAAGTGATGTCTAAAGATGATATATCCATGACTGCAGAGGTTTATTATATGTATATTGTGACTTATGATTGTTTAAAGGTTGCCAGGTAAACATGAAGAACAAGATGAAGCCAAGGAGTGATGATTTGATGATTGTGTCGAATTGGTTTGGATTCAAGTGTTGCAATTTAGTATGTGTGATCTTGATGATATTATTGGAATTTTGGTGAAATTGCATCAAGATTGGTGATCAATACATAGAGTTACAATGAACTGAAGCTCACTTAGTGAAATATATAGAAAGTTCTTAGAACAATCGGTCTGATCCTTAACCAGTGATGTTGCATTGTGTTGCAATAAGTGGTTATATGTTAGAAGGATCTCAATGATGTGGAAGATCGACGAGGAATGATGAGTTGGCATTTTTATGATCGTGATGATCAAATTTCTTAGAGTTATGCAAGAACATTGGAAAGTGTGATGTGGTTTAACTTTTCTTTGTCAAATCAATTGTGCGATGGATCTGGAGGTTGACATAAATCTAAAAATGTAATTGTTGATTGTTATTATGTTTTAGGGTTTAAGGGATGAGCATGGGTGAATTGTAATTATGTATTTGGGTTATTTTTTTGCCTTAAGTTGTAAACCATTCTATATATTATTTTTGATGTATTATGGAATGTAGTAGAGGAGAAAGATCAATGTATAGTGATGTTGTTGTTTTTGCAGTGGTATATGGTGATAAAAGGTGTTAGTACAAATATGAAGAAGTCCTTTAGAGTAGAACATTGATCATGAATACACTCGATTTATCATGCATTGAGTGCAAATATCAGATCACTCTTTCCTTGTTGATTTTAGCAGGTTGACAAGAGAAATCCCTTAATTGGGTCACTCTTAATAGGGTGAGAAAGATCCTAACACGTCTAAAGATCAAAACCCTCTAATAAGGTGACTCTCATAATGAGTTCTAAATCCCTTAACTGGGTAGATCCTAACATGTCTTTGTTGTAAGCTCCTAACATGGCTAAATACTCTTAACCGTATATACCCTTAACTAAGCAGATGTAATGCTTCTAAAAGGGAAACTTATTACTATAGTAGTGAGGATTTGTACTGGGTACTAATTCCCACACATGGTTTTTCCCTCTAACAAGGGTTTCCATGAGAAAAATATATGTGTTAAAGTGTTGCATGATTTTGATGTTTGATTTACTTTGTTCCTATTTTTCTATTTGCATTGCATGCTATATCTTGTGGAAGTTAATGGTGAAAATATTTAGAATTTTTGGTTACACTAATTCACCCCTCTTCTCAGTGTCATCTATCATTAACACACTCTAATACCATGTTGAGTTTTGCAACACAAACATCTACATGACCAAACAATAAGAAAACTCATTCCAAAAATGAGAGTAGAAAGAAAGATATGCTATATTTCTCAAAATAAAAAGATACAAAATGATTACAAAGGAAATAAAGAATGCTTATAAAAGTAGACTGATGAAACCCTAGATGCAAAAATCCTAATGAAATATCAAATTATCTAGCGCCAAGTGTCACAATCATAATGAGTGGACAACTTAAGCTATTATAAAAATACCTAAGTTTAGCTTAAGTGAATTAAGTTTAACTAGAAATATCCTTATTTTAGAGAAATAAGTGTTTGATAAACTTTTTAATGTGACCAATGATCCTAGCACGACATGCCCTCTAGGTCCACATGAAAACACTTTTGACCTACAACTATGAACCAGTGAGGCTAAAAATGGGGGACCTTATCTCATTTTAACATAACTAAGACCCAAACCAGTGAGCACATTGGATTAGTGAAGGCACAAGCTTATGATAACAACTTCCCAGCAAGGGTTTGAACTTGGGTGGGGACAACACCACCACCACCACTTAACTAATATACTAAGTGGTGAATCCCATAACTAGAAATATCCTATTTACTCCAATAGATACAATTTACGATACTTTAGTTTTAAGAATCATATAGTATTGAATTGTGATTCACATAATATAATTATCCAACTAAGAATCTTGTTTATCTTGCTTGAACTAAACATGTGGATGTTCAATATCATTTTTTTAGAGAAATTGTTGAGGAAAACAAGTTTAGATGAAAAAATGTCACAAGTAAATACTGGGGCTTATCTCAGTCCATTAGTGTTATGTTCCTAATTGTAATTCATTTGGATAACTAACAACTATATTTGTAGGTAAAGCAATACAAGTGTGTATGCTAGTGTAGGTGCACTTGTTGCATTGTTATAATACATGTGACAATAATCAAGAGCATGGTGATTTTTTGGAAGATGCCTAGAGCTATAACTATGTTTTATCATGAGTTTTTCTTTCCTATTACAAGTCATGTGTAGTGTTTGGTTGTAGTCTAGGAAGGCAATGCTATTCAAGTATAGTAGGTCAATAACCTTTGCTCAAGTGTGAGTGTTAGTGTCTTATTATATGTAATGTTTACTCATGTATGAAGGATTTTAATGTTACCTAAAAAATGTGGTATGTTGATGTCACGATATAGTCATGAAATACTTATGACCATTAGTATTCACCATGTCATTTATATTATTTGATATTTGAAATTACTTGTTGGATAGTTTTATGGCTATAACTATTTGTGCATACACATTTACCAAGGGTAGAAGCTTACTTGGTTAAACTTGGTGAATCTAAATAGGGTTGATATGATTGTGGAAGAAGGGCATGCTATAAGGTAATATATCAAGACTCTACAAGGATACTTTTTGTATTCAATCTTTTGATTCATAGTAATATAATTGTAAGAATCCTTTGGTAGTGGGTTTTTTTTGGTAAGAGTCATGTATGTTAGGCTTTTCTTGTGGTTTGCATACTATTTTAAATGTGCCTTTTTAATTTACCAAATTGATTTTAATAGAGTCAAAGTACAAATTTCTATCACACTTTAAGCCGACTTAATAATACAAGTGAATTTAACTATTTCTAACTAAAAATCAATTTTGGTCAAATATATGAACTAGATAGATTTATGTAAGCTAAGTTATGCATGTCTATAGCTTTTCCAACCAAAATTGTTCACTAAATGCATAATGTAGCACCACATTGAGACCAATTTAAAAAGAAAATAAATTATTCAAAAAACTTGATGTTGTACTTTCAACAACTCTTTGAATATATACATTTTTAAAAGATAAAATTACTCTTTTGTAAATCTATAAGTGCAGTTTTGACATATACTTATTTTTATTATTTGATTTTTAATTTTTTTATACTAAAAGTAGGCTATAGCAATATAAGGTTGGAATATAATCAATCATGACTTAAAAGTAGAAAGTCTACATAGTAACACCAAAAATACTTCTTACACGCCTCCTCATAGGCATTTCAGCAAAGATTTAACAGGTAAAGCACATTGTGATATGCTTCATGATATAATTACATTAGATAACAATGAGATTCTGTAGCAGCAAAAGCTTTTAGCCGAAACAGGTATGATCTGCTACTAGAAAGGAACGGGTGTATCAATTAAGGAAGTGATAAGAGGACTAACAACACAACTCCCAGGAGAGGTAAGTATAACAGTTCTCATAGATATTTTTTTATACATTAATTGTCATAATAAATCCTTGAAAGAAAGTATTGCGAATAAAATGGCTTTGAAGTTTAGAAATATACCCTTTTCTTTATTTGATTGGATGCCTATATTCAATCCATTACGTTTAGAAGATTTCATAATAGAAAAAGCTATCACCTTTAAAAATTTGCCTTTAGAATTATCTAGCAGAGAAATACTTCACTTAATAGGCAATAAAATAGGTTGTTTTAAAAGAGTTGCTGAGGTAACACCTTTACAGGCTGATAAAACAATCATTGTAGAGATGAATTATCACCAAAAATATATATCCCCAATTAAATTATGTTTTAATCAAAACTCTGTAATTATTAACCCAATAATAGTAGAAAACTTTATTGAAGTTAACAATAATACATCAAATTCTCATAAAAACACAAACTTTACATCCCAACCTAATAAACATATTGAAATATGTCTCTATAACAATAGAGGAGGTTTTGCATGTAGAACACCAAGGGTACAAGGCTTTGACAATACTCCAAATCTCCCAATGATTGTGAATGAAACAACAAAGGAGCAAGATGATAAAAAGGAACAGACAGTTAATACCCCTCATAACCTTGTAGAAACCCAAAAAATAGTTGAGACTTGGTCACCATTAAGGAATAATGATATAGACTATATTAGACAGGAATCTAATAATGAGCTTAGTAGGGACAAAAATCTACAAACAGAGTCAGGAAAGAATGATAAAGCCCTTCAACAAGAGGAAAGAGACAAGACAGACTTCCAAATAGAATCTCTTTTTGAACCCGAAAATGATGAAGTGATAGAATTAGTAGATCAGGTAAACAAAATAGAAGAAGAGGTCAATCAAATCATCAATTACCTGGGAGAGTCTTTACCTGAGGAATTAACAGATATGCTCTTGGACGAAATATGCAACTTTGAGGAATTAAAATTCCAAAAGGAAATTATTATTAAACAAATCCAGGAGTGTATAATAGAAGGTAATAGGGAACAGGACAACAGATCTAATCAGCCTATCCTCCATTCACCCTCGGATAAGGAAGCTTCAGAAAAAACCCCTGTAGAAAATTTAGAAAAACATACAGACATACGAAAAGAAGCTATAAACAAGTTGGGTGCAAAGGAGATTAATACAACTCATAAAGAAAATATAAATATAAAAAAATCTAAGGGGGGGGAACAAGGTGTTTCAATCCCTTTGGAATTAGAAGAGTTAAATCTGAACGTATTAGGAACATCTGAAGAACTAATAGATATTTATGGCAAAGAACTCATGGATAGGGTTGCTCCCTCAGATCTCCCCATAGATTTACAAAAAGACCTGGAGGAACGGACCTCTCCAAAGATAGGGGAGGGTAGAGAAGAAAATTTGATTAAAGATGCAATTGAAGGCCTATTTGGGATAACTAATGAGCATAGAGAACTAGGATTAGCTATGAATAGAGGCAGTCTTAGTACACCTAACATTAACAAACTTAAAAAGAAAAGAGGCAGGAAGTCAGCGGTTGAGCTGAGAACTTTGGATGGTAATGCAGGTAACCAAATTAAATTAGCAGATCTCCTGAACACAGGGAAGGGGAAGATCCTTCCCAAAGAGCAATGAAAATCACTACTTGGAATGTTAGGGGTCTAAATGCCCCTAACAAACAATGTTTAATTAAAAGATATCTAAGAATCTTTGAATCAGAAATAATCTTGATACAGGAAACAAAGCTTAATAAAGAGGATAGCACTAAGTTCAGCAAAAAACTAGGGATTTGGAAATCAGAATATGCTCCTTCAGTAGGACTCTCAGGTGGTTTGGCAGTACTATGGGACCCCCGTAAAATAATAGCTTTACCCACACACATTAACAATAACTGGATGACATTAACAATTAAAAGCCTTAAATCTGATTTAAAATTTAACTTGATCAATGTATATGGACCTATCTCTAATGAGGATAAGAGAAGGATCTGGTCAGAAATTCATAGCCTTTTAGCTGATAATGTAGAGCAACCTTTCATTATTGGAGGGGATTTCAATGCTATCTTAAATCTCCAAGAAAAATTCGGGGGCTCGCAATATATATCGCAAGCCCACAAGGATTTTAGCAAGTGGGCTATGGATAATCATCTAATAAGCCTAAATACAAGCAATGGAGTTTATACATGGAATAACATAAGAGATGGTTTCAGCTACATAGCTGAAAAACTAGATAGATTTTTTACTAGAACGAACCCCAAAAACTTTAATCATACAGTTAATACTGAAATTTTACCAGAAGTAGGATCAGATCATTTCCCAATCAGACTTTCCATAACAGAAAATTCTAAACCGACAAGAAGCCCGTTTAAGTTTGAATTTATGTGGTTCTAGAACTCAGAATTCATAAATCTGCTAGAAGAGTGGTGGGGATAAATTTCGGTCAAAGGGTCAAAAATGTTCTTCTTAACAACAAAATTAAAAGTTATCAAACATAAAGCGTTAGAATGGAACAAGAATCACTTTAATAACATATTTAAAGAAAAAGCTCAGGTAGAACTAGAAATAGCGGATCTTAATAATATGGTAATAGAACAGGGAATGAATGTCCTTAGCTACCACAAGGAAAATGAGTTGATGGCCAAGTACAATGACATTCTCCTCAAAGAAGAGATCTTCTGGAAACAAAAGTCTAGGGAGTCATGGCTTAAAGAGGGGGATAGCAATACAAAATTCTTCCATAACACAACCAACTATAAAAGAAGCATTAACAGAATAGCCAGAATTAATACGGGTGAGGGTTTGACTACGGAGGACCCCGAGAAGATTACAAAGGTTCTTACAAACTTTTATTATTCCCTCCTCAATTCTCTAGAAGCTTCAGACCTTAGTACCCAAAAGGAAATGCTTAAAGCCATTCTGAAATTGATTACGAAAGCGGACAATAAAATACTAAATAACAAATTATCTTTAGAAGAGGTTAGAGTTGTAGTATTCCAATTTCATCCAGATAAAGCCCCAGGTCCAGATTGCTTTCAAGCAAGATTTTTCCAAAAATGTTGGCATTTTGTTGGAGAAGAGGTATGGCAAGTAGTGGAAGCCACTAGAAACTCAGGATCCCTTTTAAGTGAAATCAACAACACTTTCTTCACCTTAATTCCGAAGAAAAATGAAATTATGGAACCAGGGGACTATAGACCTATCTCCCTATGTAATACCATTTATAAGATACTTTCAAAGTGTTTAGCAAATAGACTCAAAGCCCTACTACCAATAATTATCTCAGAAGAACAGACAGGTTTTGTATCTAACAGATCGATCCTGGATGGTATTATTATTGCACAAGAAATAGTTCATACTGCTCAGTATACTAAAGAACCAAGTATGCTAATGAAAATAGACATAAAAAAAGTATACGATAAAGTAGACTGGAGATTCCTATGCAAATGTATGGAAGCGTTCGATTTCTCTAATCAATGGATCAACCTTATATTTAATTGCATCTCAACTCCCAGAATTTCCATTCTTATCAATGGTTCACCAGAAGGATTTTTTAGCATATCTAGGGGAATTAGGCAAGGAGACCCGATTTCCCCTTTTCTCTACATCATTATGGCGGAAGCATTAGGAAGAGCAATTACGAAGCAACAAGTAGAAGGAAAAATAGTGGGACTAAAGGCCTTAGAGAACGTCCCTAATATTACCCATCAGCAGTTCGCAGATGATACGATTCTACCTGGCTCAACAAACAGACAGGAAGCGAGAGCCTTCAAAAGCATTTTGAACTCCTACGCCAAAGCCTCTGGCCAACATGTTAATCCAACTAAATCAGAAATTTTATTTATTAATACTTGCCCGAATACTGAAAAGGATATTTGCAGTATAATGGGATACAAAATCAGCAAGTTTCCATGTAAATACTTAGGAATCGACTTAGACACTGGCCTCTTATCTTCCAAACTATGGCAACAAGTCTTATCTAAAGTACAAAATAAGAAGAGTTCATGGAAAGGAAAGTGGTTAACTAAGGCAGGTAGGACAACCATGATCAAATCTGTACTCTCAGCCATACCTACATATCACTTATCAGTTCTTCCCCTCCCGACCTGTGTAAAAAAGGAATTAGATAAAAAAAATTGTGAATTCTATTGGCAAGGCCCCTCCGAAGACAAAAAGATTGCCCTGATCAAATGGGATAAGCTATGCAAACTGATATCTAAAGGAGGTCTAGGCATCAAAAACCTACTTTGGCAAAACCAAGCTCTCGGGGCCAAACTTATTTGGAGAATGTATAAAGAATCAAGTAGTAAATGGGCATCTATATTATTAAATAAATACATCCCCGAAGGGGACCCCATTAATATATTCAGGACACAATCACATGTTCAAGGATCACGGATATGGAATTATATCAAGGACTGCAGAGGGATAATTGGCAAATACTTATCGTGGAATGTAGGAATGGGAGATCAAGCTTTATTCTGGGATGACTCGTGGGCAGGCCTCACCCCCCTAAACAAACTAGGCTTTACTAAGGAATTTATGGAAGAATGCAAAAGAGTCTTAGGCGTATATATCAAGGACTACTTTCAAAAGGAGGAAGAGGATAATTGGAGTGCTCTCAATAGAATTGATGAAGTATGGTAGGAGAAGTAGAATCTCCTAACTGTGTTAAATAAGAGAGCAGTAACACTGAAGAATAGATCAGATAATCTAATATGGACAGGATCAAATAATGGTAATTACTCAGTTAAGGAGGGTTACAATTCTATTATTAGGGACCAAAACTTGGATAACATAGACATACCATTAAACCTTTGTTGGAATAAAGCATGCCTCCCTAAAGCTGGTATGTTTCTATGGGCAGCCCTTCAAAACAGGATTCTTACAGCTGACAGACTGAATAAATTAGGATTTGAGGGACCATCTAGATGCCCCTTATGCGAAAACCATACTGAGGATGTTAATCACATTCTTCTAAACTGCCCCTTTTCCCAAGAATGCTAGAATTGGCTTCACCAGAGCTTAGGATGGAAATCTGCTTCCCATTATGATCTTATTAGCAATCTCAAAGCGTGGCCCTCCCTTTATAAAGACAATCTTTTTAAGAACATATGGATAGTTGCACCTTCAATAGTAGTATGGGAATTATGGAAAGAAAGAAACAGAAGGATTTTTACAGATCAGAAACTAACTTGGAGCTCAATCACAAATAGGATAGAAGCGTCTATAGTAGAAATGATTAATAGAAAACTCAGGGACTCGCAACATTGTAAAGATTCTTTTAGGAGTTGGGATAATAGAATCAGATGTAAGTGGCGAAAATTAGATATCCCTCCCCTCTATGGCAAAGGGGGATCCAAAACCAAAGCAGACAGATCTTCCTGTATATGGTTACCCCCAAAAGCTGGATGGTATAAACTCAACTTTGACGGAGCTTCGCAAGGTAACCCTGGGGGTAGCAGGTATTGGAGGAATCATCCACAATTGGAAGTCAGAAGTTGTTGCCAAAATTCTTGAGACCCATTAGCCCTACAACAAACAATATGGCAGAATGTACAGCGGCACTAAAGGGGCTCAAATTATGCATGGGACCTCAATATTAATAAATTAATCATTGAAGGAGACTCACAAATTATTATCAATGCCATACGCACTAGGAAAACTCCTAATTGGATCTTGAATGTAAAAATTGAGGAGATTAATTCAATTACGAAAAGTATTTCAAATTATGAGATTAGACACACCTATAGAGAAGGTAACACTGAGGCTGACAAGCTAGCCAATTTAGGGGCCAGCAGAGTGGTAACTTTGGAAAAATATTCTTGGTAAGGGTTGGAGTAGTGTTTGTAGGTAGATCATGGTAAGAGATTGTGTAGTAAGATAGGATCTCAGATCCTCCTTCTAGACATAGACACCTCTTAGATCCATTAGTGTTGGATTAAATCTAAGTATACAAACCAACCACAAGATCGACAAAGTTGAGGTAAGGCTTTCATTAGTACTATTTTGTTGGAAATTAGTAGACATAGATATTAGACATAAGTTTAGCTAGAACTGACTATTAGGGGTACAAATCGACTTGTATTGAAATTGAGCGGCTCAATGCAATAATAAGGAAAGCGAGACTTTTAAACCCTTAATAGTAAAGGAAAACTTTAAATGTAAGTTTAAGGATTTTAGGGTAGGAATTCCATATTTGTTAGGGGCCTAAATAAAAGAAGGTTTCTCCTGCTAATAGAGCAGATGGAGAAACTCTCCCATTAACCTTATAATAAAAGACTTATGCTGTCAGAGAGCTTCGTTGGATCTTTGTATCAATGATAGTTATAATTATATTTTCTAGCTAAATCTTAGTTTATATAGCTGACTATTCTTAATGTTGTCAAGGTATTTTCGTAATCATCTCATAGTTAGACCTCCTTAAGAAACCTTTCCAGTGGTCTTTATTAAGGACATCGCTTTACCACCGGTTACTTAATTTTAATGGCTTAGACCTTATATTTAAAAAGGTAATCAATCACTAAGGAACATTGATTCTCTATGCAGATTTTGATTGAAGATACTTCACCTTTATGAATAGTCTAATCCTTAAGTTGTATAGTCACCGTTAAACCTATATATTTAACTAAATAGTTCCACCATAAACATCTCTAAAATGGTAAATCAAGCTAAACTCACTATACTTTGGAATCTCTACTAACATCAGTCTTCCCTTTATTAGCCATTCAGAGTATGACTCTTTAAACCTTTATTTAACATGTTCCAGATTAGCATTTCAGCCCCAGTAGCTTAATACATCAACAGGGAGTCTAGGAAAACATAGGTTTCTCCCCTGGCGGCACTAGTGTATCTTTTGATTCATAACTCTCTATCAGGGATAATCAACCAATTTGCCGAGCACTAACTATTTCTAATACTAGAACACACTCTGCTTGAGCCTAATTAAGATTCATAGATAAACTTGAAATTATGAAAACTCATTAAGCATATGGGCATAATGATATTCTAAAAGTTTTACTATCAGATATTAATAACACTTTAGCGCTCTCTCGAAAGCTCTTACAATGTACCGTGTTATCATTTCTAATTACGGAAGGAATTTTTTGCAGAATATCAAGTTATCATTTCTATCAAATATTAAAGCACAATAAGTAACATCTAGTAGTCTATACGGACAAGGCCTGTAACTTTAATCATTGCAAGCTTCCCATGACAGCAAGGGATAGAAACTCAAAATGATTACATTTCTAGTAACTTCATTAGATTTCCATCATAGCTACGATTGTTTAAGGCTTGGCCCTGGTTTCCCTGCTCTTAACACGAACTCATCCTTATTTCGGTATACCTTAACCATGGAGTCCAGATTACTCACCTTCTACACTAAAGGGAATAGAGCTATGGCCTTCAGAGGACATATCCTACCCGAAAGATGGAACCAGATCCTAAAACCTCTGCCAGACTCCACTAGAAGAGCAATTGAGAATGCAATAGGTGATCAACACTTTGACAATGAATACACCTATCGAACCAATGGGGAAATCATCAGACAATTTATAGAAATCTCCTTTTACGCAGGAAAAACCAAGACTGATATTATCCATGTAGCAAGGTTGCTATTCAATGAAGACCACCTCAGAGGGTTGGAAAAAATGGTTAACTGTATAGAAAATGAGATGACTATACCATATCCTAAGGTAACTATGAACACCGAGATTTCAAAGTTAAACTAGATCCCACAGTCTTTGCGGATTCCAATGATCACTTTCATAGATCATGCAAGATTTGACAACCATTGGCCAAAGATGTATAGGAATTTGGAATACATTTACAAAGAGGCATTGACCGAGAAGATAGATACGAACTGGATCCTACACTTCTGGAGGAATGAGGGCTTCGAAATCCTTGAAGAATTGGATCAAGCAGAGCTTGATAACATACATATAGTAGCTCTGGAGGTTATAAGGTGCATGAGGCGGTCTAAGAAGAGCGATGCGGAAGCGGAAAGCTTGATTGTGATGGTCAAAGAGGGGAGTTCATGGAGCTATGGAATCATATAGAAGAATGAAGATAACTAAGCTACAATAACGAAGGTTTCTATCCACATGGCATAGGCTAATTACAGTTTCAGTATTTTGTATAGCTATTGCCTAAACAGTTTCTGTGTATTAATTTCTTGCCTGGCTACGTATACAAACTTTTGACAATGTTCTAGACAAGGGTGGCTACATTCTCAACACAAAGTAATACTGCATGGACTATTAGTAAAACTGCTACAGACTTATGATAATATTAGCAATTATGTATAGATTTTAAACCTTGTCATATATGAATAGAAATGCATACTATATTCAGAGATTTCTTAGCACGATGGATAAGGTGCTTGCATTAATAAGTGTTTTAAGTTGGTCTTTCTATCTGAATAGCAGTTTCAGGGTTTCTTGTTAAGTTTTAGCTTGTTTAAGAGTAACATTGGATTTAAAATTCCTTCTCTTTCCTCTCCCTGAATAGCCAGCAGATAAAAAATAAATAGTGGAGGTTTGGCATAGGCAGAATATCTGGTTATCAGATTTCCCAAATTCTCTGCATTAACTCAAACTACTACTAGTCACCACGAATATCAAGAAATGCATATAAATTTGGTAGTGTGTTTTATCCCCTTCCCTCGCTTGTTGATAGAAATAGCTTTTTAATTTAAAGCCGAGAGGCTAAGATAATTTCAATCCACTCTGTAAATAGCAGAGCGGATATTAGTACTGGAAGATCATACATAAGGGCACTCTCAGTTAAATTTCCTGCATACAATCATACTCATACTTTTATGCAAATAAGTTAGGCAAATACTCAGAATCTGCATCAGACCTGTGGCTTTAAGAAAATAACTATATACTGCTAAATAATTCTCAGTGTTTCTAACTATATTGGATGGCTCATTATATATGTAGAGGTGATATGAATGATCTCTTCAGAATTGCGTCTGATTAATTGTCCCCCTAATTCCCTTTATGTATATATATATGTACATGTATATATATATACATATATATATGTATACATATATACATACATATATATGTATATACATATATACATACATATATATGTATATACACATATACATACATATATATGTATATACACATATACATACATATATATGTATATACACATATACATACATATATATGTATATACACATATATATATATATATATATATATATAGATATATACATATATACATATACATATATACATATATACATATACATATATACATATATATATATATATATATACATATACATATATACATATATATATATATATATACATATACATATATACATATATATATATACATATACATATATACATATATATATATATATATATATATATATATATATATATATATATATATATATATATATATATATATATATATAATACACACACACACACACACATATATATATATATATACACACACATATATCTATATAGATATACATATATATATATATATATACACACACACACACACACATATATATATATATATACACACACATATATCTATATAGATATACATATATATATATATATATATATACATATACATATATATATATATATATATATATATATATATATATATATATATATATATATATATATATGTATGTATACATATATATATATGTATACATATATATATATGTATACATATATATATATATATATA